>JAHPZR010049181.1:0-38603 GCA_019787425.1 Platygyra sinensis | reverse complement strand
ATCATATATTAAAAACAAAGAAACATGGAGAGCAAAATTCTCCAGAAATAAAACGATGATAGAGAATCAACATTATTTGACTACTGTTATACTAGACATATACAAGTTCTTAGGACTTATAGCCTTTGAATGTGTGGTAACGTTCAAAGCAGAGAACAATGCAAAGTGGTTCAGCACATTGTTTTGAAAAAAATCTTCTTTGCACTCATCTCCCAGTGTGTTGATCAGAGCAAGCCCAGCATTCTGGCTTGAACTTGGGGTTTTCCTATTTGTCTGGGAAATGGCACTCTGTACGACGTAGCTCAGGTAGATTAGATTTTCTTGTTCCTTTTTTCGGGGGGGGGGGAGGCAATGAGAGGGGAGGGTTTGTAACTATCTATATATAGTTTCATAGATAAAAACTTTCACAAGCATCCAATGTGTGTAGGTGTTTTCTTCATGAAACAATATATCCAACAGAAACAAAGAAAAGACACATTTTCAAGACCACCAATACTTCAGCCGACTTGTCGGTCTTCTTTAGGGTGAATGAAGAAAAACCGTTACACACAAGTTTACTACGCTACTGAAATACAAATTGTGAGGGCTTCGTGCACGGTGTTGATGATCACAGCTGTAACATAATGGCTTAGTTGTATTTATCGTGCATTAGGCCTTACCGATTATCGTGCAGAACAAGCCGATAAACGTGCACTACGTGGGCATTCCTTTCATCGTGCAGAAATCGTGCGTAAATCGTGCTTAAATGGTGCATGAATCGTGCATAAATCGTGCGTAAATCGTGCGTAAATCGTGCATGAATCGTGCATTTATCGTTCACTTGTCGCTTCATCATAGAAGTAACTCATCGAGCATCAATCATATCCTACATTTTATCGTGCCTATGACATGTATTGTACGAAGCTCAAAAGTTGTGGGCGCCGTTCATTCAGATGGTAAGTACACACATTAATTTAATCAATAAATCTTTGATAATTAAGAACAACAGTTCGTCATATCACAGTTAGTGCGTGTACTTAAACTGGCTTTTTCCCTTTATAAGTCAAATCTTTGCGAGCGACATGTTGTTAAGAATAGTGAGCTCTTACGCTAAAGCTCAAGCTTATTTTAGGGTAATGTTTGTTTTTAAATGTTTGGCAAGTTGAAGGTTGAAGCAACAGGTTTTCAACGAGAATTCGAAGCACTTAGATCACCAGCTGATAGCGTTATCACGGTTTCCGTCGGGTAGGCAAAGCGGTCTGAGATTACAGTGTTTTTATGGGAATCCAATGGCAAATAACTTTTTCCAAAATCGAATTTTACACAATTTGTGAATCGCAAAGTTAAAATATCAGGTGGAAGATTGTATTCACCAAGTTTGAATGGTGTAGCTTAACTAGAAGACGCTCAGATAATTTTTATAATTTACCATATACATTCGTCCGTAATTTTTTTTCGGCGCCGCCGTGTCTTCCCAGCCTTACAGAGAAATGTACGCACAACTGAATAAAGTTGTTTGTTGTCTTTCAATACCTCCGAGTCTGAGGCTACCACAAATTGTTTGCTTTAAAATCTTATAAACGGAAAAAATAACATTAAAAAAGAAAGTCAAAATAACGGTTGACTAAATTATTATTAGTTCCAATTATCATTTGATCATCAGTTCGCTCAGCCTTCTTGTAGATAATCTGCAAGGGCAGCTTGCAAGAATATTAATTCGATTTTGCGCCGCTTCGCAGTGAAAAAAAGAAAAACACTTTGCTCTTTTCGTTCGGCATGCATACAATCCATTTTGATTCCTAATGAATGTTTTCGCTTAGGAAACGAAAACAAAGCAATATTTCATTCATATTTTTTTAAAATTCAAGCTGAAACTTTTAGATAAATTCCCAGCCGTCCGTTCGGTTTTTCGGTAAAAAGCCGAGCTTCCAGTGTACTGTCAGCCGTGCATGTCTTTGTTTTTTGTGCAGGTCAAGTTGTCGTGTTTTTTTTTTTTTCTTCGCTGTTCAAATCACTGAATAAATTCCATTAGTCGTTTTATATTGTTGTGATCGCCGTACCACGTATTAAAAAATCGAGACTTTCTTTTATAACTAGCAGGAGTGCGAGGAAGAAAGCGCAAATAATCACAAAATTGACATCCGCGAGGCGCACAATAAAATCTTTGCTCGGAAACAGTTTTTAATCCGCGTAATTTGTTTCTAAAAGACTGCGGCCGTGAAATTACGTAAACAAAGCGGTTTGAAGAACGCAGATCTCACTGTCGCAGCCGTTTATAAACAAATGACAAGAATTATATCAGTTACTCGAGAATTTGGCACTTAAGATTTTTGTGTATTTGATAAGGCAAAACTCTGAATAATAAAGTTTTTGTTGGGAGGCTTACTTACGGTTACCTGTTTCTCCAGAACAAATGACCATCTCAGCAGCTGAATGCTCTGAACGTGTTAAAACTTTCATCGTTTGATTAATCCTGTTCAACAACCGCATTGCCCTTTGCCATTTGACTTGATTAAACTCCATCAACCGTTTCTGGTTGGTTGGGTTGGTTGGGATTTTTCGTGTTCTATTGGGGAAAAAACCGTTTTTGGTTGGTTTGGTTGATCAACTTTTTCAACCGGTCTCAAAAACCAAGTTGAAACGGTTGAAAAAGCATTTGCGGGATTATGCCGCGTGACTATTCCCAGGAGTTACCGGTTTCAACCGAAATAAATGGTTGGAATAGTGTTCTGTTGAGACCGGTTGCGGTTAAAACGATTGATCCCAATAGGACACGACCTTTAGTTAAGCTCATCCGTAATATCGCGCACGTGGCAAAGCCCTTCTGTCGCGATCGCCTTGTCGCCAGATACGCACGGGTGGCCTGGGGAAGGTAAACAGCCGGAAATCTGAGCAGGGGGTCGAGCAGGGCTGAAAAAGGTTGAAAATATTATTTCTTTTAGCTTGGAAATTTCTACTAATTATGAAAGACTTTATTTATAAGCTACTTATTTTAATTTTTCTTTGCAGATGAGTCTCCGAAGAAATTTAAAAAGAAAACGGTACGGAGTATATTTTTTTGAAAAAGAAGATTTAATTGGCGCATCAACCACACAAAAAATAACGGGTGGGAGTATCGAGATTGGGCGTAAAGTGCAGTTTTTGACGGAGGAGGGAGAAACTGTTCCCGCAAAAATTTTGTTTCTAACTGGTAAGTAACTCATACTATGATAGTAGCACAACGTGTAAAACAAGAAATTTTTATTTTTCTGCAGTGGTTTCTTGTTTTTTCTCTTAAAACTAGATTTAAAACTCGAAAACCGCAAGGTTCCTTTATCCCCCTGGCTCAACTTTAAGCACATCTATTCCCCAAGTTATTTCAGATTTTGTAATTTTCTTTGCAAATGTGTATTGAGTATCAAGAGTAAAATAAAGCAACGTTGTTGTTGTATTCCCTTGACAAACGTAACATAAATTTGTTTTATTGTAGACGACTATGCAGAGGCTCAAAGAACATGGCAACAATATCCCATTGAAAAAGCAAGGGCCTTCGTAGAAGACAAAGAAAATGAAGAACTAGCTGGTGGAGAAGATAAAAACAAAGAAAGTGAAGAACTGGCTGGTAGTGAAGATAAAGAGAAAGAAATTGAAGAACTGGCTGGCGGAGAAATAAGAGAAAGAATTGAAGAACTGGCTGGCGGAGAAGATAAAGAGAAGAAATGAAGAACTGGCTGGCGGAGAAAATAAAGAGAAGAAATTGAAGAACTGGCTGGCGGAGAAAATAAAGAGAAAGAAATTGAAGAACTGGCTGGCGGAGAAGATAAAGAGAAAGAAAGTGAAGAACTGGCTGGCGGAGAAGGAAAAGACAAAGAAAGTGAAGAACTGGCTGGCGGAGAAGATAAAGAGAAACAAGGTGAAGAACTGGCAGGCGGAGAAGGAAAAAACAAAGAAAGTGAAGAACTGGCTGGCGGAGAAGATAAAGACAATGGAAATGAAGAACTGGCAGGCGGAGAAGATAAAGACAAAGAAAATCCTTATCTGTTTAATCTTTTATTGTTTTCTGTTAAAAATTCCCAAGAAATTGTAAATCAGTTGAGTTTAATTTCAAGTTATTTATGTTTAAATAATTCTATTCTTTTGGACATAACGAAGAAACTAGACACAACTTTTTTTGCGACAACTACACCAACAACTACTAACACAACTGAACAAAACATTGCGACATACTTGAACACCGCCACAAACGTACTGGCACAATACGGACCTTTAAACAATACTGACTCTTTTACAACTCTACCAACAACTACTAACACGACTAAACGAGACACAGCGACATACTTGAACAACACCGCCACAAACGCACTGCGACAATACGGACCTTTAAACAACAATACTGACTCTTTTACAACTCTACCAACAACTACTAACACGACTGAACAAAATACAGCGACATACTTGAACAACACCGCCACAAACGCACTGCGACAATACGGACCTTTAAACAACAATACTGACTCTTTTACAACTCTACCAACAACTACTAACACGACTAAACAAAATACAGCGACATACTTGAACAACACCGCCACAAACGCACTGCGACAATACGGACCTTTAAACAACAATACTGACTCTTTTACAACTCTACCCACAACTACTAACACGACTAAACGAAATACAGCGACATACTTGAACAACACCGCCACAAACGCACTGGGACAATACGGACCTTTAAACAACAATACTGACTCTTTTACAACTCCACCAACAACTACTAACACGAGTCAACGAAACACAGCGACATACTTGAACAACACCGCCACAAACGTACTGACACAATACGGACCTTTAAACAGCAATATTGACTCTTTTACAACTCTACCCACAACTACTAACACGACTAAACGAAATACAGCGACATACTTGAACAACACCGCCACAAACGCACTGCGACAATACGGACCTTTAAACAACAATACTGACTCTTTTACAACTCTACCAACAACTACTAACACGACTGAACAAAATACAGCCACATACTTGAACAACACCGCCACAAACGTACTGACACAATACAGACCTTTAAACAGCAATATTGACTCTTTTACAACTATACCAACAACAACTGAACAAAACACAGAGACTTACTTGAACAACACCGCCACAAACGTACTGCCACAATACGGACCTTTAAACAACAATACTGACTCTTTTACAACTCTACCAACAACTACTAACACAACTGAACAAAACACAGTGACATACTTGAACAACACCGCCACAAACGTACTGCAACCTTTAAACAACAATACTGACTCTTTTACAACTATACCAACAACAACTGAACAAAACACAGAGACTTACTTGAACAACACTGCCACAAACGTACCGACACAATACGGACCTTTAGACAACAATACACAGCTAAACACAGACTCGGACATCTCCACTCTACAAAAGAATTTGGACTACGCCACTTTGTGTCAACTGCGAGCGAAGCACAAGAGTCCCGGGACATTTGCCCTTGCTTTAGTGAAAATTTTGTTCAAGGAAGAGGAGTTGTTTGATCGTAACGTCTATGGTGGAAAAGGCAAGGCTCCACTGGACCAAGGAAGAGTTTCCTTGATCAGGGGATACCTTTCCTCCTTTTTTAGCCCAGATGATGTACAAAGGGGCATAAATGGGATTAATTCCCATTTGAGGAAGTATGTTAATAGGCGGTTCTAGATAATTTTTAAATCCAAGTTCGGCAACATTCGTAAGCTTAACTGAGTTTCGTTGCATTTACTTGCTTACATTTTTGTAACTTACGCAGTTTTCACTTATGAGGTAACCACTAGAGAAAAGTGCCGCTTTGATGTTTTAACTTTACCTGTGGAAAACGAAAATTTAAAGTGATATGAAAGACATGAGACATCAGAACTTGCGAACAGGCTTGTTCATGCCATAACAAAACTACAAGATCAAAGTTACCAAAAGTTACACATGACAAAGCATAGAAAGTGACAGTGCTTGCAGCTGTTCCCGTGCGCCTTAATGTAGCTAGTGGCAATAGAAGTTTAACAACCATCTTTTGAAAAATATTTTAATATATTTGTTTCATTACATCACGGTTTTTAAGCAAGAATTCAGTGTTAAAGAGCAATCATTAGCATGTGCTTGAAAATAACAATTTTAAAGAGGCAACAGTATTGCGGCTTGTTGATGATCCTTCGTCCGTCTTAAGTAAATATAATAATCAAAACCGCTGAAGCACTATTACTTGAATTAGGCTGAACTGCCCTAAACCTCGCCCAAAATTCAATTGCGAAGAAACTTTTAAATTATTACAGTGTATAAGCATAAACGTTAGCATTTTTGAAAACAGAAAACAAATGACAGTCAATTTGGTGGTACGTATATAAGCTAACTGTTTTATCATTTGAAACGCATTATAGGGATCGTTTGGAAGAGTGATTGCCAACCTTAGAGTGTATGTAAAAGTTAAACACGATACGGTATCTAGACCCCCCCCCCCCCCCACCCCCTCGACAGAGAAAAGAAAAAAATCACGAAAACACACACGTGGGAACTTATAAACAATACTTTGTTTTAAACTTGGTGACATTGATATTACTTTTTCACAATAACAATGTTCGCACGTTGATCAACCTGCAAAATATTGCGATACGCCTTGCATTTTCACAATCAGTTACATCACATACGGATATAAAGAACTCTCTACAGACAGCAAATTTCTAGTAACATCTTTTGTGGAACACCAGTAGCAGATATTGGGACATGTATATTCTTTGAAAGAAAATCCGCAAATAACAGGAATTCCAATTTCAATTACATCAGGAAATAGAGTGCCAATGACATCTGCAAAAGAAACCGTCACATCAATTCCTTTGATGCATGTTACTGTGCAGCCATATTCGCGGACGACGTGAATTACTGATTCGACACCAAGTTGGCAGTATGACATGTTCATCACCGCTAAATTAAATGCTGCTGAGGAAATTCCTGCGTGTGTTACATTTGAACACTTGGAAATGTTAACACAATAAAGCATACTGCATGTTTGACTAAGCTGTCGAAGAAAGTAGTCATCAATGTCAGTCCCACTGACGTTAAGTTCACGAAGCTGCTTAAATACCGTGTTACTTATCACGTTGTCTGGCACTGTTCCTTGTGTACCGGATAGATTCAGAATTCGTACCTCTTTCCACTTTGTCTGAAATAGTTTGAGTACTTCCCAGGTTCTATTTCCATTTCTTATTGCAAGTGACTTGACGCAGTTAGAAGGAGCAACGCTTATCACACTCAGTAACCTCCATGACGCCTCCGGAGAAAAGCTGCTTTGTTTGTCAATGTCTACCTCTTGAATCATGTTCGTAGCAAATGTTACCAGGTTACGATCGTAGGCCAGGCGGCGAAACTGTTTAGAAACGCAAGAAACTGTTTTAAAGACAAATGTAAGGGGCAGAAATGCAAAAATTCGCAAGATAATTTCTTCAGGAAGGTTATCCATGTTAGTAAAAGAACCCCTTATGGTAATAAAAATAACATAGCATCGCGCATCACACCACACATTCATCGAGCACTAGCTATTGATCATCGAGCTTCGCGCATTGCGCATCGCGCACGAAGTGTGTGATGCATTTACCCTTAGTTGATCCTTTTACCAAAGTTTTTTTTTATCCCGGCATAGACCAAAAACAAATTCCAAATAATTTAGTAGTGAAATTTGTATTTGGGAAGGAACTGTCATGAAAAATGAAGTAGTGTGTACATCGTGCTTCGCACGTCGCACAACGCGCATCGCGCATCGGGCATCGGGCATCGGGCACCGAGTAAGATTTTCAGGTAGTTCAATTTTCTTTTTTTTTTGTCTTCCTACTTTTTCTTTGCCTCACTTTGGATTAACAGTAATTGTTTAATGTAACAAGCAGTAAAGCATGAAGAAATCAGGGGCTGAGCGATTACAGGAATCGAGGGAAAAAAAGAGAGAACAGCAAAGGGAAAGAGCAAGGCGATTTTATCAAAACCACAGGGAAGCTATTTTGGAAGAAAGGAGAAAACGTTATTCAAGTAAATGTACCTCTGGACCCTTTCCGAACAGAATGAGCGAGAAGAGAGCGTTAGATGAGGTGAAGTCCGCACTGCCAGAATCCCCAGAGAAAAAAGTCTATATTGTGGCGAAACTTGTCCAGAGCCCAATAACGAGGAAAAAGTTAGAAGATTTAAACCTGGTAACCAGTTCACAACAACAGAAGCAAATGGAAGTGGGTTGCGCTGTTTTGAAGGACGTAGAGCATGCGTTGAGCTCCATGAAAGAAAGAAGGTCTGACGATAAGAGAATTGCTGCCGGCATTGGCCTAGCAATGGTTTGTGGAGAGGCTGTAGCCAGGGGGAATCTGAGGAAGCCAGTTGCAAAGGCACTTAACATCAACCGCCGTAGAATCGCTATGAGTTTGACTCATCGGTTTAACGTGTTGAGTGATCCAAATTCACTTTGGATGTACACTGAAAGGAAAACAAGAAGTGACTCAATTCCTGAGGAACACAAAAAACTAGCGCATGATTTCTGGGCATCACCCACTATCTCTCGCCCCACTGGTAACAAGAAAGATGTTATCCGCCAACGAGTGAGTCCAAATGTTTATGTTTCACATGAGAAACAAATCCTAGAAAAGACTCAAACGGAAGCATTTCTTGAATTCCGAGATAAATATCCGGACATTAAGATGGGACAGCGTTCTTTCGAAAAGTGCAAGCCGTTTTTTGTAACTCCTCCGAGGGAGCAAGACAGAAATTCCTGCTGTTGCAGAGTACATGTGGAGATGCGGATGATATTCCAAATATGTATGGCATACAGAAAGTCCTTGCTAGAGAAAGACCCCACACGAGAAGGAGCGTATCCATTATATACTCATTTAAATGACCTGGTTAACGTAACACTCTGTGAGAAAGAAGACGGCGAAAGGCTCCATCGGCTGTGTTGCCTATGCAGGGAGTGCGACAACTGCGGAGTTAACCAATTACCCCTGATGGCGGACGAACTCGACGTCAGTGAAACAACTGTGAAATTAAAATGGCAAGCATACGAGTATGTCAATGTCAATGGAGGTAGGAGGATCCAAATAGTCACAAAAGAAACCTCACCGGGAGAGCTTTTTTCAAAGCTGAAACTCCTCCTGGTAAGTTTCCCCTCCCATCAATTTAGATCAATTTGGCAGCAAGACCAAATGAAAAAGCTTGTAGAAAACCTTCCCCTTGGTCATGTTTGCTGCGTGCATGATTACTCCGAGAACTACACGTGTAGGTTCCAAGACCAAATCCAATCCATGTATTTTTCCCAAACGCAGGCCTCGTTACATGTCACCATCTTACATCGTCACGCGTCGCTGGCCGTAGACAACGAGGAGAGCACCGAAGAAGAGCCCAAAATCGTGACCGAACACATATTTGTTATATCCTCTGATTGCAAGCACGATCATCATTCAGTCCATGGATGCCGTGCCCTGGTTGCCAACTACTTGAAGGAGATCGATTACAAGGTGAAAGTCATGCACGAATGGACGGATGGCTGCTCAGCGCAATACAAAAGTAGGCACTGCATGGGGGATATTTCCTACTCAGAAGAAGACTTTGGCTTTAAAACCATCCGAAATTTCTACGAAACGTCGCATGCTAAAGGGCCACAGGACGGCGCTGGGGCAAACGTAAAGCACAAAGCTGACATGGCCGTGATCAAACGTCAAGTTATCATTCGAAATGCTGCAGACCTGTACGAGTTTTGCGTAGAAAACCTTCAGCAACCTGCACAAAGTCGATACCAATCAGAAAATGTAAACCTCAAGAGAAGAATCTTTTTCTATGTCGAACAGACTAACAGAGAAAGGCGTACAAGATACTTTAAGGAGGTAAAAGGAAACAGGTCCATTCATTCTATCGAGACTGGAGAAAGTGGAAGAAAACTCCGTGTACGGAAATTGTCATGTTACTGTGATGGGTGCATGGAAAATGGTGTGTGCAGTAATGTTGATTACGTCGATGTGTGGGAGGAGGTAGAAATGGACCATGAGGCACAGATGGAACGTCGGAGTACAAGGGCTGATGAGCAGCTACAAAGGGAACAAATCCAGGACCTTGTAGCAAAGGATTCCACTGTTGCCATTGCTGCTGCAGACCGAGGAGAAGACTATTATCTATTGAAAGTAACAAGTAATGGCTCTGAGGTCCTAAACAGGCCCACAACCGATGGGTGGGGAGCGTCTTATCCAGCAGGCGCAAACATTTTTCGGGGTCATTTTTACATTCGTGAACAAGAAGACACTATGATTTACTGGCTGGATCAAAGCAAAGAAGCTCTTGTTTACGCTGCAACGGTGAGATTCATTTGTGGTCCATTTAATACTGTGATTGATGGTAGTGAAGGAAGACTGAGCTTCAAAGTTCCTGAACAACAGCACTTAGACATTCTTGAATCACTGAATGGTTTTTGAAGTGTACCATACTGAAGTTGGCCGATGTTAGGAGATGATGAACCATGTAGTGAATGTATTGATTTCGTTCTTACAGTATTTTCAGTGTTCGTGAGCCTTTGAAAACACCCACAGTCGTTTAACTTACAAGAGAAACGGCGCCTTGACATGTCCACTCAACTGCGCTTTTCGCTTGTCATGATTTCCTTTCTACTTTGTATCATTGTTAAATATATATATTTTTAAAACATTCATACTGCACAGCCTTATTGGTTTGCTGCTAGAAAGTCAGTTAAGAATCGCTTTGCTTGAAAGAACAGTTAAAGTTCTTTTGTTTCGCGCGTGGGCGTATTTATTCGAGTGATTTGAACTCTGTCGCTAGAGCATTACATAACAGGAACTTCTCCGATTATGTAACTCTGGTATGCTAGTAATCAGAAAGTTAAAAGTAAGGCATCATGCTATATGAATATGCCAATTGTCTTAATAGGCTTTAAAGCTTGTAAAACATAAAAATCGGCCATATTTTCAGCTCCGTGGATAGCAAAAGCGCTAATGAGGATCTAATGAGCCCATACAATGTATGTTGTACGTTCTTTGTAAAAATTTGAGTTTTCTACCCCTGCTAACAGAAAGCTGGTATTTTCCCCACATTTGCAGGGGCGTAGCGTGGTTTTTTCGTGTAGATAGGTACAGGAAGGAGAACTTAAACGAGCACCGAAGACGCGAGTCTCTGGGGCGTATGCCCCCAGAAAATTTTTATTTTTAGTAATTCAGTTGTTTATAATTATGTCAGCCTTTGGCACAACTAATATTAGTTACAATGTGCGGGCTACAGGCAATATTCACAAAGGTTTCTTTTCGCAAATTGGAGTAAGATAAGACTCTTGCATGTGTAAAGGTCGCTTTTCGCCAACAAAATAGTCGCTATGTCCGCCCGTGATTTGGCTTATATTTTAAAATTTATAGCGAACGATTTTGAAAATGCTACGTTCGTTCAATATTATATCAGCAGTTCCGATGTGATATTTGCAGCCAGGTCAGAAACTCATATACTTGAAATGTTTATGCTGATGAGGGAAATGTTATAAAAAAGGATTCTACTTTTTTCGAAGCGAAAGTGTGGATATAAGAGGGAACATTCATGACTGTAAAAATATTAAAATAAATATTAAATTCGATTCGGATGTCTGCGAAAGGACTGAAAAGTTGCTGTACAGTATTTCGAAATATTTCTGAGTAAATTTACATTGCCTCTAGGACGTGTACACAAGCAGCCAAATTGCTAACAGTAAGTTGTTTCGAAATGATAATATTAACACAGTCGTGTCTCCGTTTTTCACCAGGCGCGCATGCTTGTATACGTCCGCGCTCGTCCCAGGCGGCTGCAAAAGAAGTGCGAAGGCAAGACCAAAAACCTTTGTACCCTTGATGAGTTGTTAATTCATCGCAAATGGTCTCAACTGAGGTTTTATGCTTTCGCTGTCGTGAAGGCACCATCAAAGTATTGTGTATCGAGTGGAAGAATTTAAAGTTTGGATCGCTTAAGCACGATTGACGGCTAGCAATATGTTGACAGATCGTGCATCCAGCGGCTAGTCAGACGTTTGGATGGTCCCCCGGGATCGTGTCTGTGTATCGAGCTGAGAATAGTTTTATCGTCCGTTCAGCGTGCTTTCATCGTGCTTTCATCGAGCTTTCATCGCGCTTTCATCGCGCTTTCATCGCGCTTTCATAGTGCTCAGATGGTGCCGCAAGAAAATCACGATGAAGAAAATTGCAGAGCACGATAATCGAGGGTCGCTGCACGATATTGTTGTCGAGAACTGGTCAATTTGTGTACAAAAAATTGCAGTCTAACGCTGGAAATCAACCGGTTATGAATTCACTGAAAACGTTATGAAGTTAATTCGAAGCTCTCAAGCGACTTTAGTGCATGTGCATATTTAAGATTGAAGAGTTGGCTGATTGTTTATTATTCATTGGGCAGGTAGGTGACAGAGAAAATTTAACATGTTGGTCTCAAGAACGCAAAAATGGCGACTTTTTTAATTCGTTGCAATTTGAAAATGACGATTTTTTTCCACAAAAAAAGTCAAATCATAAAAGTTGTTTATCCATTGTGGTGCACATATGTTATCGAATAATTTTGAGGAAAATCATGTATTATTATTGAAATGTGGTGAATTTATGGACGTTAACCTAGCGTTAGACGGTGTTTAACGAAAAGGTGGTCACGAACACCGTGCACGAAGCCTACCACATATATTGTGGTGTCATCAGCGTACATATAGACCTCTCCACTAGTAATAGAGTCAGGGAGGTCATTAACATAAGATGCAAACAGTCTTGGTCCTAGTAAGGACCCTTGAGGAACCCCAACTCTAATGGGGTTTCTATCAGATCTAGACTTATTTACACTAGTCCCCTGCATACGGTTGGAGAGATAATCACTGATCCATTTCCATATGTCACCTGCCAAACCAACAGCCTTGAGTTTCTCAGTAAGGATAATGTGGTCCTCACAATCAAAAGCTTTGCGGAAATCAATGAATAAGACTCCAACCTTATGACCTCTATCCAGGGCACTCACCCAGGACTCAGTGAGATGAAGGAGGAGACTCGACGTTGAATAGCCCCTCCTAAATCCCCATTGTCTATTTGTAAGAATGCCATTGGATAACATATGATCATCAATTGAATTACATACTACTTTCTCAAGAAGCTTTCCTGGTGTACTAAGCAAGGATATAGGTCGGTAATTGTTAGGATCCAAGCTGTTCCCTTTCTTAAAAGCAGGGGTAACTAATGACTCCTTCCATTGCTGGGGGAACTTATTACAATCCATGCTTCTTTTGAACACCTCTAACAGACCCTGAATAGCAGAGCCTTGAGCCAATTTAAGATCTTTAGGGGAAATATTATCAGGGCCCACTGCTTTGTTTGGATTAACAGCCTTTTAAAACATCTCTAACTATATCCCAATTCAGAGAGAAATTTTCTATAGTGGGAGTAACTCTATTAATATAGCAAGTGGTATCTAATTGAACTGGATCCAAGTTCTTAGTAAGATTATATGCAATCTCAATAAAATAATTGTTAATCAAATTTGCTTTCTGCCTATCATCTGTAATAATAGTGTTATTAGAATCTTGTAGGGGACCGATTTTAGCGTCTTTGGTCTTGCCAAGTATACGATTGGATATTTTCCAGAAATCTTTGGGTGAGGAAGACTCTTCAAATAACCCAATCCAGTAAGAGGCCTCAGCTTTCTTGAGCATACTTCTAACAGCATTTCTTTTGGCTCTATATATATCCCACTGGATACTATCATGGGGTTTACCTTGAGCAGCTTTTAAACACTTGTACCTTTGATTCATAGCCTTTCTAATTTCGGTGTTAATCCAGGGAAGTGACTTATGTCTGACCTTCACATTCCTTCGTTTGATGTTAGATTCTATAATGTCTTTAAACATGGTTTCCCATAAATAAACACTGTCCTCAACATCCTCTACAGCAGACACAATATGCCATGGAGCTTCTTCTAAGTTCCTTTGGAGCTTTTCTTTATCCAGATTCTTATAATTCCTCACTGTAATAAATTTAGGCTTTAAATTACTCCTCCTTGTAGAAAAAGCAGCAAATATAAGGTGATGGTCTGATATGCCCAGGTCAATAGAACCAGCTAAAATGTTTGAGGCCTGCAAATTAGGGCTAACAATAATGAGGTCGATAAGTGACTTAGAGTTAGCTGTGATACATGTTGGTGATTCAATTACGTTAAAGTAACCAAAGCGCCTAAGAATTCTTTTCATCCTGTTACAATCAAATGGCACATCTTGATCTGTTTCCGCAGTATTAGCTAAGAGATTACAGTTAAAATCTCCTAATAGTATCACATTCTTCCTCTTGACCCATATTTTATTACGCAGGTCATGTAAGTCATTATAAAACGTGACTGATTTAGGTGGACGGTATAGACAACCAAGTAAAGTAGACTGTGATCTTATGGTGATATTAATCCATACAGCCTCAAAGTCCTGATGAATGTTCCACTTTAGGTCTTCAAAGATGTTCAAATTGTCGCGATAATATATTACCACACCACCACCTTTCAAGCCATTTGATCTATCTCTTCTCACCATATTATAGCCAAGTGTTCTTATTAATTCATTTGGTATGTCTTCGGTCAGGTGGGTCTCAGTAACGCCCAGAATGTCGAATTTAACTTCTTTTAATAGGAACTGAATGTCAGTCAATTTATTAACAAGACCATTGATATTTATGTGTCCTATCTTTAAGTTCTTGTTGTTGCCCATCGTAGTCTTTAGTGTAGGGAAAACATCTTCGTCAGGTTCGGAGACTAAGTCATCATCAAGGTTTGAGTCAAGGAAACTGGCATCAGCAAAGGGGAGAGTCCTTAGTTCACAGGAAGGACAGTTCCAGTAAAAATGATCGAGTGATTGGAGCTCGTCATATTCACTCGGGCTAATTCTTCCACACTTTATGTGGCACCAACGGAGACAGATATCGCATTCAGTTGCACGGTGAGTTTTGGCGACAGCTCTCTCGCAGATTGGACACTTACGGTTGTTATTTGACGCAGCAGAGACGACGGTCCTTCGTCGTACTGACCCTTGTTCTGCGCCGTTACCATTGTTGAAGGGACCAGGATTAGGATTAATGTCGCCACTAGTGGTAAGCCTTGTCAAATTAAAGGTACTAACTGAGTTAGTAGTCAATGCGAAGATATACTTAGAACAAATCTGGATCTTTTGGCTCAAGGAAGAAATGTAAGTATAAAGAATCGTAAGCCTTCTGGATTAGGACTTAAAAAAGTGTTTTTGCTGATCAATACTGCACTGATTTGCCAGTAAACTCGATCTTGGCCATGGCAAATACATGTATGCCTCAGCCGATTTTGATCTTAATTGTCATTCTTCTTGTCCATTTCAGCTTTTGAGTTACAATGAAAACTTAAACCAAAAAGAATTGAAAGCTTGTCTTAGAACTTGATCTTAAATCATGTTTTTATTATGCATTGCTTTTAATTTACATGTAGCCTTTTAAGTGGTGAAATTGAACAAAACTTATCATCTGATTTTAATCACATGCTGCTGGGTTTTTTTGTTGCAGTTATTGAAGCACGAAAAGCTTGAAGTATGCATTCACAAACAAAACTGCACGGTTGAAATGCTAAGTGAAATTCAATTCACAAACGTGAGTGATGATATTGTCAGTATTTCCATCAAACTGTGGGAGCCTTCAAGGCAAAAATTCCAACTTTGAATTTGAAGCTACTATAATATAAGGAAATGTTGGTAAGATTAAATACATGTGTGCATGCCATATTTAAGAAACCTTTAAATTTAGCAAATGAAATATTAAATCTTGAACAGAAACAAGATGTTTCAGCTGGTCTTTTAAACCTGATGTTTGAATACTTGACAAAAACCATCTGAAATAAATTTTTATTAGTGTAAAGAGCTCAAAACAGTATAATTTAACAATAATTAATAATTTGGAAGAGCACTTGTTTTTACAGAAATTATAGAATAGGCCCTTTGCTGTTTACAATCACATGGTACAAAAACCGCCATGCTGGAGAGCAAACCGCCCACTGGGACATTCAAAACAAAGGAATATAATATTAAGTTAAGTTGCTTTGTTTTGGATGTCCCAGTGGGCAGTTTGCTCTCCAGCATGGCGGTTTTTGTACCATGTGATCGTAAACTGCAAAGGGCCTATTCAATCATTTTCTGTCAAATTATAATTATTTTTATGCATACATGAAATATGCCAGTTTAGATTTGGTGACAGGAACAAATATCAATATCTGGAATCTGTTAATATTTCTAAGAGTTTAATGGTATCTATGTCCTTTTACATACCCTTGAAAAACTCGTGAGAATTTTTTAAGGGGATTTTCATGGTATCCCTTGCCCTTTATCTACCCCATGAAAATCCTGACACCCCAATGGGGCATAAGCAGTTAAAATGCCATGAAAAGATACACAAATTTTCATGGTCAATGAATATTTCCATATTCACAGGGCATTCATGGGCTATTCATGGGCCATGAAAATCATGAACCCATTAAATTCAAAACCATGAAAATCCAGGTTTTATTTTCATGGCATAATACATTCACCATGAATAACCCATGAAATTTTGGACCTTGAATCAGTAAACTTTCATGGTATTTTCAAGGGGATTTGGTGAGTTTTGCATAATGTAAGAGATTTCATGGGTCATGAATATGGAAATATTCACAGGATTTTCATGCCTTTTTTAATGCATTTTTCATACTTTTTTCATGCCATCAATCCCATGAAAAAAGCCATGAAAAATCCCATGAAAAACCTTTGAAAAGGTCATGAATTTATCATGAATTAATTAATGGCATTTTCATGGCTTTTGAGTTCATAGTGCTTGCACAAGTTCTTGAGCGGTGCCAAGCTGGAAATGCTGTTGCAGAACCTCTACCTGTTGCACTTCCCCGGAACATTGCTTCAGAACCAGCTCCACCAAAAGAAGACTTAATATCTAATCACCGTTCAAGATTTAACAGATAATCATGCAATACCACAACTATGAATGTGTCCCCCTTGATTTCAAGTACATATGATACAGATTGACATTGATTAGAATATGAAGGTGACCGCAGGTATAATAATTGTTGATCACACTTTTATCTTTCAACTATGACAACATTTCCAACATGTAAAGAGAAAAAAAAATTATTTATTCAAAATATTTATTGTATAATTATATCAAGTTTGACTAGTTACAATTTATTTAGAGTACATGTCCATAGGCACAAATTAAAAATACTGTGTTGTAACTATTGATCACACTTTCATCTTTCAACTACAAAAACATTTCTAACATGAAAAGAGAAAAAAAAATTATTTAAGTCAAAGTATTTATAGTACAAGTAGTACAAGTCTGACTAGGTACAATTCATTTAAAGTGCATGTACATAGGCACAAGGAAAGAATTCAGTGTTTTGATTTTGAAGGCTAATAAAGTTTGATATTGATTACTGGGGCCAGCAAAAAGTCACTCATCTGCATAATGAAACCCCTCAAATACAAAGTCTTCCTCTGGTCCTGGTGGAGGATAAAAATTCCGGATACACATAACTGCACAGGCGGGAAGCACAACTCGAATTTCTTTCCCCAAAATACCCCAACACCACCGGGTAAGCTGCCTATATGCTATGTGCCTGAATAGTTTGTCTTCCCGTCCATCATAGGCAGCTTTATACTGCTGCTTGTACTGGTACCATGCTACCTGCAACACCCATCTATTAATGCAAACTGGATGAAACCCAGGGTGCTGTGTGATGCATCGTGGCTGCTCTTCGCATTCACCACTGGTGACAGCTTCAATGTTTTTGTTTTGTACAGCCTCAATTTCGTGGCAGCATATGCAAGCTTCCACTCTCCCCAAGATCTGACAATTGCCACATGTGCACCTATTTTGTGATGGGGTTAATAAAGCTGGCTTATAATCGGTAAAGTTTTGTAAATACACGCTTCCCTTTTTACTAGAATACATAAATATACATATTCTACAGAAACACACGAGGCTGACATTTTGAAAACAATATAATGTTAAGCTGAAAATTGGTAAATACTATACAAATATTAAAGTTTTGGACAAAACCGAATAAAATTTGTCCTTTCCGTAAATGGCAAAACTAGCCAAAGAGCAACAAAAACAAGACTAGCAGTACGTTTGCTGCTTTTAAGATTTCTGCAATAAATTATGTGTGTCATCAGGCTTTGTAAAGCAAGCTGCGTCCAAAATTAAGCTTACATTCGAAAACAAAAATGTCATAATACGCGCTATAATCTAAGAATATTCATGCAGAAGAATTTTTCCAGCTTATAACAGGCAGAGAAATAAGAATATTTAGCCTCGGCTGGAAAAAAAATAGTATTCTTTTAAAAAAGACTGTAAGCTGAAAAGAAGAAAGAAGGTCTGAAAGTTGAAATGGCGGTGGTATCGTATTTCAAGTGTTTACACAAGTACAACACCTCACAATCAATTTTATCCTTCTGTTTCCCAAAACAAGGATGCATATAAATAAACAACAACAGTACACGTTCTGGTCGATTTCATTTATTAAATCAAGTGATCATTTAGATTAGTCTTCACTTTGCTATCAAAAGCAACTGAAATAACCGAGCACATTACACAACAAACGATGAAATGAAATTCCTCCACACACGAAGGAGGGTAGGATATTTATTCTTCGATTGCCACGTAAACTTTAATTGTTGAGACGACGAAAATCGATGGTTAACGAAAAATCTTGCGGCAGCCAGAAACATACATGACTTCTTTACCTACCAGTCTGAATCTTGCAAGCGTGGGTTTCGCTCTTCCTCCTCCATTTCCACATCCTCGTCTTCTCCCGAAGAGCTTCGAGCTTCATCGACAGATGAAACAGTTTCGACACGCGGCTCGAATCGATACGGCTGTATCCCATACCTTCCCACTGTATTTTCGTCAAAATCAGTGGAAGCCGAGCAAGATTCGGGAGATTGAGAAGACATTATGTAGCGCTGGCTTAAACTGTTTTAAAGTACACAGCTAGAAGAACGTGCTCAGAAGCGTGCAGTCTAGAGAAGCTTTGACGTTCTGACGTCATTCAACTATCCGCTGACCGATTTGTGAACATTCAATCATTGTCCAAGATGGCGGATTTCTAATCGAATTTTAAGCTCACTTCAACATAGAAATTCTGCACTCTCTTGCACAATTTTACTTAACAACTACAAGAAATCACCAGGAAAATATTAGGCCTTTTACATGAAAAAAACTTCATTTTTACACCAGAGTTTCCCCTTTAAAACTGCCTTTAGGCTACGAGCTTGAAAACCGGCTTAGTAATCCCGTCCTGCTTTTGATTATCGGGATAATTCACCCCCGTGAAATAATTCACTCCTGACATAGATTAATTAATTCTAGGATATTGTACTGTTGGAGGTTCTGCCAGTGTCCGCCTATCAAAGACTGACTACGACTTTGCGAAGGCGGCGAGTAAAACCAACAAAGATGGCTCTTCGCCTGGTCGACAAGCTCTTCACCCAGGATGTTCTCATGCGGTCAACCGTTTATGGAACGAAAGACTTCGCCCCTCTTGATGTTAAAGTCATCACTGCAATAAAGGGTAAGCTCACAGAGTCATCAGTTTATATGTACTAAAGTAAACAACTGCGTATATGAAGGAACCTGTTTTTTTTTTTTCAAAATTAGCCTCCATAGGCTCTTATGAATCTTATATCAATGGTGTTTACTGTGAAACTAGGCCACCTAAATTGTTAATCTGGCCCCGGTTGTTCAAAGGCTGGATAACACTATCCACCGGATAAATCACTATCCAGCGGATAGCATGGTTTGTTTTGTTAACACTTATCCACAGGATAGCAATTTATCCGGTGGATAGTGTTATCCAGCCTTCGAACAACCGGGGCCAGGTTCTTAATTTCTATTGAAAAAAAAAAAGCCATCGTATCACATGTGATATACTGCATTATATTTGAAAAAGCTCTAAATTTTGAATAGAACCTGTATCAAGATTCTAGTCTAGAATGATTTTTATATGAAGGGTGCTTGACTGGGAAAGCTTAGCCTAACAGGTTCTAAATTTGCAGTTCTCACTGTAGTCAACATTCACACTCTATAAACATATACTAAATGCTGTGTTACATGTATTTTAACTCGCGCAATATTTGAGTGATGTTCGCAATGAGTCCAGACTTTCAACTGTTATTGATTTCTCAATGAGGACGGGGCTAGAGTGGATTCGGTTAAGGACTCCAAGGTTAAGTCCAAGTGTGCTTTGCTTTCGTTTATCCAGGTTTCAATAAAAAAATAAATTGTAGCAGAAAGTCACTGAATTGTAATTAAGAAAACGTATGTAGGTAGAAGTTTTGATTCAATTGTTGTTGTTCAAAGGATGCTTTCGCGCTGTTTATGTATATATAATAAACTTCAGAACATATTTACATCTTTGTGTTTTGATATCGCATATTATGGCATTGATCATGTGGGCAACATTATAACGTTCATAATTTTGGACTTGGCTTCTAGAAAGATAAACAATGAACCTGAACAAGCTTTGAAATGCTGCGGATCGAAACCATCTCAGACTTGGTTCACACGTCGCAGTTCTGCTGTGTCAAATTCACTGTTAAACAGATTAAACTCGATAGAAATTCGACATCTAGATCGATAGTCTACAAGCAGGGCTACAAGCAGCAGTATCTTTCAACCTCATTCCCAGGGTCTCACATCTAACCGCCCCCTGGGGCAGTAAGATGAGAGACCCTGGGAACAAGGTTGAAGATCACTTCACACAATCATAGCACAAAACAGCTTTTGTCACAGCTCGTTCAGAATAAGAAAGATGGAGACTTGGTACCAGTTCTTCATGTATGAAGGTAAACTCAGTTCCAAATGAGTCCAGACATTCAAAGAGAACGTTTGTTTTCATTTAACTGGTCGAAATCGCTAAGGTCATGAACCAATTTGTCTCAAACCACGAACCGAATTGGAACCTTTTGGGCAAACAGTTTCAGCATCTCGTTCATTTGTTCATTTGTAAAACTGATTTCAAACTGCAGCGATGCATTTGATCAGTATCGTGCTCTGCACTAGCCTGCTTTGCAAACGAACTTCAGGGGCACGAAAAGCGGCACGAAAACAGGAGCCCATTACCCGGAGCTTCCATCTTCCATACAGACCCTCTGAGTCAACCCTTTCCCGTATCTTTTTATTTTTAGAATCATCTCCCACCGAGGCTTTCGCGGGTTTCTTTTAAAACAGCCAATCATAAGAGAGCTGTGGTCTTCTATTGTTATAAGTCACAGGCATGTCACACGAAAGCTTTTCAATAATGGCGGAAAGCGAGGAAAGTTAATCCAAGGAAAGTTCTGATATTTATGAGCCAACTTCCACAGAAAACAGCAAGTCTTTCCGAACGCCGAATAGCGGCATATACAACACGCAAAACAGTCAACAGACTTGCGCGTAAACAGCTACATTCGAATTTATGTAGTGTCAGAACTACCAAACGGAGGAATAAACCTTACTTGAGAAACAAAAGCTCTATTAGATAGCTGCAAGAAACATAAGAACTGCTCTAGAACGTAAAGCTTTCTAGAAGTAAAGCTAAGGCGTCTGAGAAGAAAAACGCACGAGGACAGATATGTCATCCGTGACAGTCAATATACTGTACTTGCGAACAGTTCTAATCAAACAGCCGGTCTCGGCGTCACAATATAGAATACAAATAAGCAACACGTTCACGGAAAATCTCAAATTTAGTTCCGCGAAGACAAATACAAGTTTAGAGACTAAAAACACATTTTGCAATCTATAGAATTGAGCCTAAACAATGCTTAAACACATGGCAAATTACAGAGGTTCGAGGCGACATGCCGATAACAGCGGAAATCACGCAGACCTATGACCTCTAAAAATCTCAGCTACAACACGGGCTAACGGCTCAACTTTACTTAAAATTTCTCCTTATAACTCAGCATTAAGTGTCCCCCATAAACACGAGTGAAGCAAAAAGAAAGGTTAAGCTACCGAGCAGAGAACTGCTAATGTACAAATGTCAAGAACCGCAGGAGTCGTTACCGGCTTGTCAACCCCATTTTACAACAATACCCCAATGTATGTTTGTAGATTAGGCATGCAAACTCCAGTCGCCGTTAACACGGACGTCTAAGCGAACAGAATGGAATGGTCCTGTTTGGTGATCGCAGTTTTGTTTATCCGAAAGTTACAACACAAGCACACGATCAGGAAACTGAGAAGCTGCCTCGAAGTCTTCGAGTGGACAAGGCGACAAGGCTTCAATTCCAAGTGAAATATAAAATGTCGACACTTAAAGCGGTAGCTCAGTGAAAGTTCCTTGTGCCAGATTTCGAGTTGATCCAAGTCTTCAGATTATTTGGTTCTATTCTGCTGCCTCTCCGGGAGTTTTCTTCGCTGTATATCATTCACGCTTGACGTTTCGTGATCTTCTTTTTTATCGTCAAGACCGCTAACACTATCGTCAGGCATCGCCTAGATCTTCATGACCAAAATCCATAGGTTTCCTTGCTTTTGTCGGTCCTTGGCCTCCAGCAAAATCCGAATCATACAGAACATCTCATTTTACAAGAAGTTATATAGCAACAAGAACGAAAAACAAAGCATAAAACTCCATAACAGACCATGAAAATACAAGACGGTTCGCACTGTTGGCGGTTCAACACGTATGAATGCCACCTCCAAGTTGTCTATTACTTTATTAACTTCCAGTTAGCTTATACCCAGTTTCCCTCGGTTGTAAGATTGGAAAAAGGGATCAAAATAAAAAGGAAAATGGGAGAGATCGGCCTTCCCCTTGGGCCGCCATTTTTCTTTTAGGCTGTTATGCGGACGTCGGCGAAAACAAGATCATTTTCGCGGGAAATAAAGAAGTCCCGCAGATATCACAGTTCTAAAAATAAAAACATACGGGAAAGGGTTGACTCAAGGGTTCAACTGAGATGGAGGCTCCGGGTAATGGGCTCCTGACGAAAAGCGACAATTTCGAGTTGTCATAATCAATTTAAGGCGGCTGAAAACAGTTTCCAGTACAATTCCAAGACTTAGAGTTTGATGGGTTATTATAACCACTCTATACCAGTTGATGCCAAAATCATGGTATCAACAAACTGCTCAATAATCGGTGAACAAGTTGCTTTTAATATTGTGGCTCAATAGGTTACCATAGCAACGATATGACCTGCTAAAAACACCCTTGATTTTAGCTTTAAGCGCTTATACATGTAACTTAAAATCGAGTTCGGTGACCCCCATTTTTTATCATGGAATTGTAATCAGCATGATAAGATGCAACTTTTGTCAAAGTTTAGAAAAATTCTGCAAAGGGGGTTCAGAGCCACCTTAAGTTTTCGAAAATTTAAGGTGGCTCTGAATCCCCTTCGCAGAATTTTTTTAAACACTGCAAAACGTTACATCTTATCATGTTGATTACAATTCCATAATAAAAAATGGGGGTCACCGAACTCGTTTCTGAGTTATAAGCACTTAAAGCTAAAATTAAGGGTGTTTTTAGCAGGTCATATTGTTGGTATGGCAACCTATTGTGCCACAAAATTGACAGCAACTTGTTCACGAATAATTGGGCAGTTTGTTGATACCATGATTTTGACTTCAACCGATAAAGAGTGGTTATGATGACCCATCAAACTCTAAGTCTTGGAAAGTACTGGAAACTGTTTTCAGCCACCTTAAGTGCCATTAAAAGTCACGTAAAGAAGCCAAAGTGATGAATGATTATATTTCAAAACCTTCCATTTATTTCAAAATACTCACGGAAAAACCATTCGACTGCTACAATGTAACCGTCCATTCACATTTGTCCTATATTCCCAAATACGCGCTGTCGTGTTTTCTAAACAGTTTTGAGTCGCAGCCGCTCCTTTTGAGAGCAGTTCCGCTTCGAGGCTCCCAGTTTTCACAAAGTATATCCCAGCATTTTACGGCGCCATGTCATTATTATTATAGAAGATTCAATGTAGTCATTCAATTGTCCTCATTTGTCGAAGATTCAGAAAACACCGAGCCTTGAGTGAAAAACTGTTACAATATTTTTTTGGCGATACATGGCCGATTGTCCAGCCGAGGTTACGCACGCACTTCGCTGACATTCTGAGGAGCCAGCTAATGTACACAGTAAAACTGCTAATGATGAAAGGCGGTCTTACCCTGATGCCCTCGTGTCCAAAAGCATGGTTTCTTTTGCGGATTCGCCGTTCAAATTTCTGTTGCTTCCTCCATCGCGATTTTTAGATCCTTTAGGTTTGGCCTTTGGCATCGTGAAGTTATTACATCGAGTGCGTCTAAAACAGCAAGTGTAGCGGCGGAACAGAGAGCTTTGTTGGTATTTTCCGCCAGAAACAGCATTTGAGACCTCTTTGTGGGATGATTTGTAAATGCGAGCTCTATTGTCTAGAAAGTAAGAGGAGCCCTCGCTTTATCGATCAACAGGTAATTACTTTTCACGTGTTTTGAGATCTAATCTCCCTATACCGGAAAAACGCCCTAAAGTACATTTTGCTTCATTTCTCAAAACTGGAATTTCAACAAATGAAGCACACATTTTCAGTTCATTTACAGCGAGTTTTCATCCTTTTTCGCTGAAACTTGGCAAGAGTGTTGCCCAATAATGTGGCAAAAAAACGGTGTCGGCGAATTTTTATTTTTAGCCTCCTTCAAAAGTAATGAGTATTTAAGCAAAGGTAATGCGTGTTTTATAAAAACTGAAAGTTTAACGGCGAATAAAAAACAAACCAGACAAATAATCAGAATTCCCTGACACCTTTTTTTAGATCAAAGTGTGAAGAAAACGTAGCAAAGTTGCTCACTTTCTCCCATTTAATTCTGACCGGAAATGAACTCAATTTGTAAAACTACGTACTTTTGGGAAATGATCATTTTTTTAGGAAAGGGTTTTATTTCTTGCCTTATCTCAAGTAATAATCGGAATCTGCAGTTATTATGCTGTCAGAAAATATATACTTTATTGGGGGTTTTACATGTACATGTATGAAACGTGTGACCGTGAAGCAGCGACTATGCGAGGTTGTCATTTGGGGTACATTGATACCGTAACATTCAAAATAGTGCAGTTAAACTGCTGTATTACTTTAGTGTTGACTTACATTGACAGTACAGTGTACATGTGTATTATTAATTGTAATTTGTATCTTATTTTCAGTGATCAACATTACAATTCCACTATTCACCATTATACAAGATTTCCCATCATACCTTGAGTATCCAGCACCCAGAAGTGCAGTAAACAGCTTCCATGTCACATTCCAGTTTCAACTTGACAATGCCTCCACATCTTGGAAGGATAGCCTGTTGGTTTACAGTGCACAGAATGAATTTCTAGGCAGTGGAGATGATTTTTTTGCAGTTGGATTGAAGAACAACATGGTGGTGCTACAGTATAACCTTGGTACGGGCAGTGCACGAATTTATAGCGAGCCGTTGAACCATAGTAAGGAGTGGCATGTGGTGGTGGCTGGACGTAATGGGTTTAATGGCTGGCTTTATGTTGATGATCAGCCACAGAAAGAAGGCAAATCTGATGGTTCTCATGCTGGATTGAACCTGGCTGAACCACTGTACATTGGTGGCATTCCTGACCCATGCCAGATTCCAAGTGTACTAGAGTTCAAAAGTGGAGGCTTTCATGGTTAATACAGATTCGAGATGCATGGTAATTGGAATTACATGTATGTGAGTAAGTGATCATTTAGTTGAGGATTGCTGAAAAGCTTATTGCAGTGCATGCGGGTATTGCTCCAAACCAGGGTTGGACACTTAATTTTGAGAGCACTCGCCATTCGGGCGAGTGACCCTCAAAATGCACTCGCCCGGACCAGTTTTCACTCGCCCAAAAATTAACCCCCCCCCCCTCCCCTTCCAACCCCCGTGTCTTTCCAACCATTTTAGTCATCTTTTATTCCTTGGACTGATCACAGGTAGCTTTCGGGGCTTTTTCCTTCCTTTTTCTCTTCGACTACTTTAGAGACTCTTGAAATATATATCCACATTTTTCATTTTGTACGCGATCAGTTTACGGGAGAACACACAATGATCAGAAAGCTGGGAGAGTACGGAAAACAATTCGCTTGCAACGTCATCAAGCACTATGGCAGACCGAGGATTATTTCCTCGATGAAAAATTGTATTTAAAGACCTTAAATCCCAAGGAAACACAATGGAAGCACTTACTTTATATTTCAAGTAGATTTTTTATTGATGAATCTTCGTGAAATCCCTGCAGTTTGCGAGCAAACGTGTCTGTTCTTCTCAGGAGCGGTCTCTATTTTAGGCGCCATATCTACCTGATCACCGATGGCTCGATAGTGACCAGCAGTATTACTTTGTACAAGTAGATGCGATATGTAATTATCACTAGAGGGAAGCCATATTGTTTAGCCGAATGTAGTATGTCACTTGCCTTTCAGAATACAAAACTTTGTAAAATAGAAATGGTAAGTTTATGTTTAGGAATTTTCTTGCCAAAATGGAGTGTAAAAACATTATTTTGATATTTAAATAATTTCTTGGTGGCAAAAATTGCACTCGCCAAATGGGCAAGTGATCGAGAATTTGCACTCGCCCGACACTTTTCACACTCGCCTGGGCGAGCGGGCGAGTGCTCATGTCCGACACTGCAAACATTAATTTTTACAGTAGGACTACACTTAATTACATGTATATTGTACTTGTACTTACTGCACAGCACAGTATTGTTCAGAAATTTAAACTCTAATTAACAAATACATTTCATGTATCTGTGTGTCTGTTTGGTAATACATCACAGATGGAGTCAAATGTGGTAAGAACAAAAAAGTGTCTTCGATGTTCTTACCATATTTTGACATCATCTGTGATCTATTCCTGAACAGACACATGACAACATGGAATCTACTTGTTTTATATAATAAAGAAACCAAAAAATGTTAATGATGTCATCTATGCATCTGTCCTGCAAGTGATCATAAGTAAGAACCAATCAAAATGCCAGAATAATTCAACATACAGAAAAAAATGTTAGTATGGACTGCTTTTCACACTGATAGATGCTTCATCATAGATCCTTTTGTGTGTATTTGAGCAGGCAGGTTTGTCATTTTCTTATGCACTGATTTTCCTGTTTCTTTGTTTCTAGATATTTTAATCGAAACACCGCTGTTTCAGAATTTTTCATACATGCTGTTTCCAAAGACCTACATAAGAACTAATACCCGGATCAAAATCAAGTTCAAACCCTTGGCCCTCAATGGAATTCTGTTCTATGTCTCTCGTGATGATCAAAGCACAACAGGGGACTTCTTGTCCATTATTCTGCATAATGGGTAAGGCTTAGACAAACTTAGACTTACTTAATGGCCTTGGCAGTTGTAGGTAGTCGGAGTGGAGGATTACAGGGACTACAGTCAACTCTCTTTATAGCACACACCTCCAGGATCATACTTTGTTGTCTGTAATAGAGTGAGTACGCAGTAGTGGGCATCAGTGACCAAAATCACCCAATTTTTGGTCGTGAAATGTCACAAGTAAGATTTCCAGATTTTTTTAATTTGTTCTCCTCCTCTCTGATGTATGATTATCTAGTGTAGGCCAAAATAGTGCACAGACTAGTCAAGATTTCAAGACTACAGAATAATTTTGTCCAAGTTGTCCGAAGTAATGAGACAACAATAATAGCTGTCACAGTGAGTGAACCTGAAGTGAACAAACGAGGCAGCTCTCTAATCGGGAGAATGTTATTATAGGGGCCTTGAACACGCTTTTGCAAATGCAAGGAATTGTCAGTGGTAGCAGTAAGGAAGGAATTGTGGTTATGCCCGAAAAAAAGTAACATGCAGTGTTTTCCATGTGCTCCCTTGCATTGAGGAATGTTGAGGTTTTCCCAGCTGTGTAAATTGCTGTTTTTATGCTTGTTGATGGGTTTTTTATAACCTAAGTATTGGGCCTTTCTTAACAAGAGGGTAGGGGTAGGGGAGAATTGCAGAGAAAGGCCTGACACAAACGTTTTAATTGGCTTATGTTGAACGTCCAAAATCTGGATGTTACACTAATGGGATAATACACAATGCAACCTAACATCACACTACCAGAAGCAGGGCTCAAATGATTTTTGAATGGTGGCCAGTCATGTTGACTGGCCAAACCAACTTTAGCTTGGTCATGTCTCGTTTTTGACTGGTCAAAATGTTGGAAATACTTATTTTGAGGAATTTCCTAATTAAGCCAAAAATATCACCTTTTATTATTCAACAAATTGTAACACTTTCCAAATATGGTCATGATGCTCTCGATATCTGTCATCCGTAGGTAACAGATATCTGGCGATATACGTAGCTTCGTACGTGGGAAGAAAAAGTGAAGTGAAAAAATGTTGACAGAAAGGCTTAAAAATGTTACGAGCTTGGAAATCAATTTTGTTATCAATTTGTTGAATAATAAAACAATTACTCTGCTCAATCTCGTGGAATATCGTCTGATTTTAGCAGGATAATTGTTAAATATTCACAAAAATTTGTTGTTAAAGAGCATAAAAGTTTTAATCGCTAAAAGTATCACTTAAATATGTTTGCTCTTTGCATTTCCACAGGCAATGGGCTCAGACTTCCATTCAATTCAATTTGGTTATTCACACTTTTATATCATATTTACATTATATATAGTAAGGAAAGAATACAATACCGTAAACACCTGCGTATAAGCCGCACCTTTTTGTTCAAAATTTTCGTATCAAATCAGGGATGTGGCTTATCTACGAGAACATCTGAAGACCATGCCATAAATTTGCATAAATTGACACTTTTCAGCAAAAATTTTACAATTTGCATGGACCTGTGTTGCAAAATGATAAGAACTCCACAAAACTATACCACAGTACGCTTGCTTTTGCGAGTTTGGTTGTTCCTAAAAGAGCTGCTTTTCATATTAACCGGTTTAACATTGCCTTTCCTGAGTAGCTGAATGTCACTCGGAATCTCTTTCCACCACAAAGTTGTTGACAATGTCACCGATGGCCGCTCACTTTGACAGAAATCAATCCCTCAACGAGTGAGCGAAAATATGCGTGGTAAACTGCCTCGTTCCCAGTACTCCCAACTTCTGATCAATTGCCTGGTTACTAAGCTACAAAGGAACAAACTGAAACCGAAGCGTTCATGTTGTTGTATGTAAATTCTATTGAGAAATGGTCAACATAATGAAAAACAATGGATAAAAAATACCAGAGAAAGATCAAATTTATGTCTAAGTCGAAATTTCATACCATTACAGAGCTAAAATTATAGGTAAGAGTTTTAGCATTCTCTGTGTAAATGTTTAGTTAGTTAATGCGTGGGTTGGCCCGTTCAAGAGACGTTCAGAGGAAACAATGAATGTACATAACAGACATCTTTCTTAAGACTCCACTTTGGATTTATTTTAATTTCTTTCCAAATTTTTTCCAAAATTTGAGTTCTCAAACTTGGGGTGCGGCTTATCTGCGAGTGTGGCTTATATGCTAGTGCTTACGGTAATAAAGGAGAAGAGGAAAAAGGAAATTAATAGCTTTGTTGGAAGTGTGCGGTGGTCAGAGGAGCCTAGCTTTCAGGCCAACCACCGCTATGCTAGACTGCATTTTACTGGACAGGAAACTTGAATTGCAGGGCTGCCAGTGATAACAACAATCAAAACTCACTATATTATTTTACTAGAAATGCTCATTTAACCGTAGTTACTCTGCACATATTTTTATATTAATTTATGACTTATGTTGGATGTGACACTGAGTTTCTACCAAACACTAAAAGCGCTGCATAGGCTTGTGCTACAAGCAATAGATCGCTGCCTTTGCTTGGCATGCTCGGCTAGGCTCGGTCGGCATGAAGGAAATCTAAAAAAAAACGCTAACGGCTTCATATCAACTGTGTCCAGAGGAAAGGATTTGCGTCCTTGACTTTTGGATATCTTTCAATGCATCAGGTGAGACTAATTTCCCAGATTAAGCCAGCTGAATAACCTAAATATATTGTAACTGTCGAGGTTAGATCTCATGTAAGTAAAACCGACGTTGTTCGTGGGCAAAGCTTTGCAGCCGAACATCTGTGACCAGTCAAAATGACCCCCAAACCCAAATTTTGTCCAGACAAATAGTCATCTTGGCTGGACAGTGTCCGGTGACCAGCCGTTATTTTGAGCCCTGAAAAGTGAAAACATTTTGATTGGAAGTAAATTATTTTCTGTTGGGATAATCACCAGGCTTGTTATTTCATCGTAAAGCTGAGAGTATTTGTCAGAAAACAAAGCTCTCTAAGCTCTCTCTGTTGAAGGTCGTTGCTGAGCTCCTTCAGCTTCATTTTCACAAGTGCTGTTTTTTGCCGCTTCTCCTTTGGAGTCACTCCAGTTGCAAAATCGCTAGCCTTGATCAGGAATTGAACCCCTTGGACTTTCTTTCGAAGGAGTGTGTGGAACACTTTCCTTTGTCTCATCGAGTGCCTTACCACCCGTCATGCCTCCCTAACTCCTCCCTCCCTAATATCTTTCGTATGCCAGCTGGAGATTTTCAGATTTTGATATTATTTTGATAGTATTATGGTTGTTCATATACCAGATTTTGATATTATCATGATATTATTTTGCGATTAGTGTTCTTGCGAACGGGTCAAAAATTCAAGGATAAGACATCGCTTCTTACTTTAAACTTGTTTAATGGACAGACCACAGTCAACCTGGTTTGCAACAACAAACATGGCCAAATCAGAAAAACCTCGTGCTCGAACTCGTACTACACTGTGCATGTCCGTGATAAAACTAGTTCTCAGTCCTTCTGAACATTCTCCCTTCCTTGATATGACAATATCAACAATGCAAAAATGACAAATACAAATAAACTCGCATGTCAAAGTTCAACTGAATAAACTTCTTGAAAACACTTTCATTGTCTCTGAGTAAACCTCAAGTTCATGTCCTTATCACAATGTTCCAGAGGACAAAGCTTCACTACTGGTCTTCTCATGACACTCTTCCCAACTTGTACGTCCACCACTCGAACTTTTCCATCAACAACAACAACAACAACAAGATTTATTTGAACTGTAACATTAACTAAATAACTAATTGAACATCCTGTCCAGGGTGCACTTTGGTGATGCGCCCCAATGGCCATCGTCCCCTAGGGGTGTCTGGTGACATCACTATGGCTACATCTTCCTCTTGAAAGTTCTCCTGTTCTCAAAACCACTTCCTTCTAGCATTCAAGCTGGACAACCAAAAATGACGAACAAGTTCTTGGACGCTCCTCCAACGTCTGCGAGGATTACAGGCTGTACTATCCACAGTATCTGGTGCAAACCGACCCCCTAACTGCCCGTGCAGAAAGTGGTTGGGGGTAAGAGGAACTGGGTCCTGTGGGTTCACTGATTGATAGGTCAATGGAGGAGAATTTATCAGACCTTCGGCTCCAACAACTGCACTGAGAAGCTCCTCGTCTGTGACATCTGCACTGCTTAAGAAGGCATAGATGGCCTTTTTGGCAGCCTTTATCATCACCTCATGGACACCACTGAAGTGTGGGGCAAGAGGTGGGTTGAAGTGCCATTTAATGCCATAGCACGCTGTTTTCTGCTGAATCTTCTCTCTGTCTAAGGTTGCTAACTCTTCTAATTCATTTTTCGCTCCCACAAAATTTGTGCCATTATCCAAAAGGACATCTTTTGAGAGGCCAAGCCGGTGCACCATTCGGAAGACTACATTCAGAAAAGAGTACTGCCCTCGTACCTAGACACGTAAACAGGCACAAATATCTCTTATGGCGGGTTTTTCCTCTTCCGTGCTTGGTACAGAATGGCCCAGCAAAGTCAATAGATGTCTGACTGAAAGCACGCCAAGACTTCTCGGTCTGAAGCTCTGGTAAGGGAACCATAACTTGTTTGGCAGGGGGGACCTTTCTCTGTCTGCACGTGAAACATTCTTTCTCCCACTCTCTGATGGCTTCTCTGGCTGAGACTATCCAGTATCTGCTTGAAAGGTGAGCAAGGACTTGGTTTGTGCCTCCATGTTGGTTCTTCTCATGACTGTCCTTTATGATCAGCTTAGTTACCTGGTGACTTCTGGGAAGAATTATGGGATAGCGAGTTTCCCATGGTAAGCAATCTGCGAATTTGAGCCTTCCATCACACCTAAGTATGCCTTCTTCATCCAATACTGGCTTCAGAGACAACAACTGTGACTTTCCAGGTAGCCCTTTTCCTGACTTCAGTGCTTGGATTTCCTCCTTTTTTTTCCTCCTTTCCTCCTCCTCCTCCTCCTCCTTTGAGCCAGTCTAATAAAATGCATTTCTGAAGTGACAATTTCCTCTGGCCCCAGAGCTGCTTTCTTGCAAAACGTTGATGGCAGGTGGGAATTTTCTAGGAAACGATTCACAGTTGCGAACACCCTTGTAATCCTAGTCCAGCTGGAGTACCTGGTCGGATCCAAGCGGTCTTCTGTCATTGTGGAAAGAAATGAGCACTCTGGTGAATATCCTTAATACTGCTTGTGGACTTCTATGTTGGCTTCCTTTTTGATCCCAACCTTCTTTTCTGGCCATCCTGTTTCCTCTTGCATCAAGAACGCTGGACCGTTCCACCAGCTTTCTTCATCAATAAGTGTACAAACACTTAGTCCTCTTGTCAACAGGTCAGCTGGATTCTGCTTGGTTGGCACATGCCTCCACTGTTCTGGGTCGGTCAACGACTGTATTTCCCTGACACGGTTCGCTACAAAAGGCTTAAATTTTCGCCTACGGCCACGGATCCAATACAGTACATCCACACTATCTGACCAAAACAACCATTCATGTTTGGGAAGATTCAGAATGTTCCTGACAGCCTCAGCAAGTCGGAGTCCAACTATTGCAGCCATTAATTCAAGGCGAGGGATGCTAACAGCTTGAAGGGCTGCTGCTTGTACAATTCGATCCCCGTCTCCTTGTCTGGAACCGAGTCCATGCTATCATCCATGTAAGTGCTCTTCAAAACGGTCTTTGCCCCAAGGGGAAACTGTGATTGGTGCTTCCGAGCGTGCTCTTGGATAACAAACTGCGCCAGAAAGGGTGACGAATTTACTCCAAAAACAACCCGCTCAAATTCAAACATACTGGAATTTTCTTTGGTTTCCATGTTACGCCACAAGAAACGATGATAAGGCCGGTCAGATGGGTTTAACTTAATTTGTAAGTACATTTCCTTAATGTCACACATTAGGACAACTGGGTCGCATCGAAATCGAAGCAATACAGCAAACAGGTCATTTTGGAGCTTGGGACCTTGCAGCAGAAAGTCATTAAGAGAAACTTCCTCACATTTTGCAGATGCATCAAATACAACTCGGACCTTTGTTGTGGATTTATCTGGCCTCAGAACTGGAAAGTGCAGTAGATACCATACTTGATCCGGCTTTTCTTCCTCTGGTAAGACCTCGTGGATGTATCCTTTATCTTGGTACGTTTCAAGTACATTGCTGTAAGCCTTGGCAAGTTCTGGGGATTTCTGAAGTCGTTTCTCTGTGTTTTGCAGACGGTGCATGGCCATTGTCAAATTATCTGGTAAGTCATGGTCCTTGGTTTTCCAGGGCAACCCGACACTGTAGTGGCCATCCTCAAAAGTCAAGGTCTCAGCAACCATACCTCTGGCTATCTTCTCCACTGGTTTGACTATCTGGATTTCTTTGGAATCATCAACGTCCCAGAATCGCCGGACAAGATTGTTCAGTTCGTGTGAGTGCTTGCTTGTAACTCAGAGTTCCCGATGCATTTCCACCCCAGTGGTGTCAATCTAGCGATGGGCTCTCCCGGTCTTCCCCTAACATCTTCCAATGAGTACAACAGATCAGCCTGATCCACCCCGATGAGCAGGTCAACAATAGGCCTGGGCCCCACTTGTGGGAACTTTATACGCTGTACGTGCTTCCACTTGGTTTTGTGCAAGTTCCAATTCAAAACTTGCATGTTGCCCGTGACTCGTTCAGTCGTGTAAGCGGAAGCTTGTTTGAGCGCTCTTCCATCCAAACTATTGATCGTGAACTCTACAATTGAGGAGTTAAGTTTCTCTGATTGTCATTAAGCACCTTCACAGTTAACTCGTGTGGTTTCCCTTCCAGTCCCAATTCTGCAGTAACATCACTGTTCAAGTAAGACCTACTGCTTCCTTCATCCAGGAGAACATCACTTTCACTTGTCATCCTCCACTGGCCAGATACACAGGAACGGTCCGTAGGGCCACACACTTGGAGGGAACAGCGAGTTTCATTGTAGTGGTTGTTATATGGGTCCTCTCATTCGTCTCTCCTTCTTCAGCTGATCCACTTACAGATGTGGGCGCCAGGTCTGACCTGGCTGTGAAATCATTCTGAGGGGTCTTGACTTCAGCTCGATCTTCATGAAGCATTTGATGATGATATGATCTGCATCCGTTTAGTCCACACACTCTGCTCCTAAAACACTCTTCACCTCTATGACCATCTGCTAGACAACGAAAGCATAATTTGTATCCTTTGGCTGCTTCCCATCGTTTTGGCACTGTCATTCTTTTAAAGCTCTCGCAAGACCAAATTCCATGTTGCCCAATACACACCTTACATGCCTGACTTTGTTTCTTGTTATCAAGAAGGGAATCTCTAGTTACAAAAGATGATCCTGCTGTGGGGCTATTCCTCTCCTTCTTAGGGGATTCTTTGAGAACACCACTTATAGTCTCTGAAGCTGTGGTCAGGAACTCCGATTCTCTGTCAATAAACTCTCTCAATGTGCTCACATTCTCTGTTCGATGGTTGTTGCTAACCCACTGCTTGTACTTGGACAAAAGCTCTTTATTAAACTTCCGCTGTAAAGTGATGTACAATGATCAATTTCCCAGCTCTGCTTCCTGGTTAGCATCCTTCAAGTTCACAACAATCCCATCAAGCAGCTCTGAAAACTTCTCCAGGTCTCTCTCATTACCTTCTCTTACTGGTTTAAAGGCATTCAGCTCTTCAAGTCTAAGTGTCAGGGCCCTTCGTTTTCCTCCATACTTTCATTCTAGACGGGACTTGGCTTCTTCATACGCTGCTGCTGAGTGTCCCAGGTTCTGAATGACTCTTAGAGGTTCACCCTGAAGGCATTCCCGCAATCGTAAAAGCTTGTACTCTGGTGTAGCTCCAGTACGGTCCACACAGGAATAAAATGCTGCTTTCCAAGCTTCATAATTCTTCTTTTGACCAAAAAAACTTGGGAACACTTACTCTTTTTAGTAGAGCAGAGGAGTCAGCACTAATCTGGTCTGCAGTGGACAGTGAAGATGGTTGGTTTCTTCCAGTGGGCATAAACTGACCTTGACCTCCACTGAAGGGTAACTGTTGCATTAGTGATGGCGCATAAACGCTCGACAAAGACGTGCTCGCTGTTGGAAATGGTGAAGCATGTGTGATTCATTAAACTTGAAACTACGGGTGTCGCTGAAGTTGGCTGTTGAAGGTGGAGTTGCTGTTCCACTGAAGAGGACAGGCGGTACTGAGATTGGAGGATAAAACGGAACAAGTGGAGTCGACGTATAAACATCTCCGGAGAACGAAGGCGGAGGCAATCCGGTCCCATTCCAATTGTGTTTGAAGCGCTCGGAATTCGAGTGCACGAAGATACAACAGGCTGCGTTTGAGCAACAAAATCTTGTTTCTGTAGCGGCTCTCTTGACGACAGGGTCTCTTTAAAGCATTCTGATCGACTTGTCGATTCTCGTTCTCGGTCGCATAATTCACTGAGGCTAGTTGTTTTCGTTCCTTGGTCCGGTCCAGGCGTTGGTTTCTTGTTTTGAAGGCAACAGTTCGCAACAGTTCAGCAACAGTTCGCTCGATTTCTTGTTTGACTCGTATAAGCTCTTCTTCCTGTTTTGTTATTTCTTCTCTTAGTCGCTTCGTTTGGTCTTCAGCTGATGATCTGCTCGTGCCGCTCAGATATCCTTTCACAATTCCTTCGACTTCGGAGAAATCCTCCTCAATTGCATCCAGTTCCTTCGAAACAGCACCGAGTTTTCTGGAATCCTTTATGTTCTCGTAGTAAGCTTCTAACTCTTCGCAGGCTCGAAGCACACTCTCGTCCGTAAAATCACTGAGGCTCTCCATAACTTGCATTCTCGACGACAGTCCTCCTTCCATTACCATCATAAGCTTGTTTCGGTTCTTCGTGTATGAGCACTTCAAAGTCATTTTTCTCTTCTTCAGACGCTCCATGTTCAAAATTCTCTTCGGAACCTCGCTCTCCTACCAGATGTTCTTGCAAACGGGTCAAAAATTCAAGGATAAGACATCGCTTCTTACTTTAAACTTGTTCAATGGACAGACCACACTGAACCTGGTTCGTAACAACAAACATGGCCGAATCAGAAAAACCTCGTGCTCAAACTCGTACTACACTGCACATGTCTGTGAGAAAACTGGTTCTCAGTCCTTCTGAACAATTAGCAAATGATTGATGATATATATCAGATTTTGATATAGAGTGTGTTCACATGACATCACGGGGGCCATGTTGGAGGAGTAAACAAAGAAACGGCGGCCATGTTGGAGGAGTGAAATATTCTTTTGGGAATTAAACTCTATTTTTATGCAAATTCCTCCTTTTGTTTCATTATGCAAATATGGCTTTTGCTCACATGAGCGAACACACTCTATTATCAAATGATTGTTGATATATCTTTTGTATGCCAGCTTATGGTGTTATTTTGATATTATCATTATATTTTGAAATTTTGATATTGTCATGGTATTTTGATGTTATCATATCAAATTTGCCATAAAATTTCCGAGATTTTGATATTATCATATTATTTTTTGTTTTCAAATGATTGATGATATATCAGATTTTGATATATATATGTTATTTACCGGGCGAGAGGTCCGTATGGGAAAAAACTGTGCCCGAGGTCTTGAGTACGGCCCGAGGCCGAAGGCCGAGGGCCGTACTCAAGACCAAGGGCACAGTTTTTTCCATACGGACCGACCTAGCCCGGTAAATAACATGTTTATTTTTTTCCTGCAGTAAATTGGTTTTACAGAGTACTAATGGGTTTGTTTACGCAACTCTTGTCATTGAATCGGCTTGCGCGCCGTCTACTAACGATTTGTAAAAAATCTTGGCAACGAGCGAATAATTCAGATAGTAGGCAAAGAAAGATGTATTAAAGAAGATATAGTTTTCGAACTACTTTATGTTAGTTGCATTTATTTAGCCAGTTAAGTTTTCCAAAATTGTTTTTCCGATGTGAAATTTCGTGCGAAGTTTGAAGCTTTATTACAAAAACAATGTCTGTCAGTCGTCACTTTTAAAATCGCTTCAAATCAGACTTTTCTACCGTAAATTGAATAGCAGAAAGCGAGGAAATTCGTTAAGTGTATTCTACAGAAATTCTCCTAAATACTGCAACGATCAGAAACGTAAACTTGACTGAATTTGACTCAAATTCTACGGCGAGGGGAACACAGGATTAAGCGCCATTACAGCGCCAAGCTACAAACAACCATCCAAGCAAACTTTCACAACTTCAAAACACTCAACTCAATTTACTTACAGTGACTTTCCTTGCCATTTTAAAGAGACCGGAGATAAACTTTATGGTGACTAATCGTCGATGGATGTGTAAAAAAGGCAAAAGATTGCCGATTACCGCTAACTTTTAGGAGCGAAATTTAGGCAGTGGTGCAGGAAGCGGGAAAAAATCCGGCCCGTGGGCCGTATCGTAAAAAGCTGGACCGGTCACGTGTGTCAGATTAGCCAATCAAATTCGAGGATTTAGGCATCCGGCCCGCTCAGATGCTTGAGAAAAAAATAATATATGATATTATTTTGATATTGTCAAGTGATTGATATCTTTCGTATGCCAGCTTGAGATTTTCCGATTTTGATATTATCGTGATATTATTTTGATATCATCAAATGGTTGTTGATATATCAAATTTTCATATTATCATGATATTATTTTGATATTATTACATCAAATTTATTGTGAGATTATGAGATTTTGATATTATCATGATATTATTTTGATATTATCAAATGATTGATGATATGTTGCGTTTTGATATAATCATGATATTATAATTATAGATATTCTCAAATGGTTGTTGATATATCAGATTTTGATATTGTCATGATATTATGTTGATGTTATCATGATATTATTTTGATATTATCATATCAAATTTACTGTGAGATTCTGAGATTTGAGATTTTGATATTATCATGATATTATTTTGATAATTATCATCACACTGGAGAAGAATATACTTCATTCAAATCCTTTGCAAAAATGACAGCTTGTTGTTATTGATGTTATTATGAATCTCGAAATTAGAAACCTTGAAACAATGTTATTTAATCCATTGAAAAGTTTCTGGAAACTCCAAGTGTACTTTTATGAGTGCGTGAGTTTCGTCCGTAAGAGAACAATGAAAATCTTAATGCAATGAGGCTTAATGCTCTGTGTAGCTGAGTGCTGTAATCCGAGAAGTTAAATAAATGAGTTTCTTTCTGCCGAGTTCTGTATGGCAGCAACCCTGCTCTGCATT
>JAHPZR010049180.1:0-12596 GCA_019787425.1 Platygyra sinensis | reverse complement strand
AGATGAGGGAAAGGATACATATATATTCAGATGGTATGATGAATAAACGAACACGAGTGTTCAATTTTCAATGTTTTTCTTTGTGTTATAGCATTACCCCTTTCTGGAAGCTTCAAGGGCCACAAAATCGGCATGGGATTTTTTGGGGGTTAATTTTTGGTCCAGGGATTTTTTTGGGTTTTGCTGGAAGCCCTAAAGATTTTTTTGGGTCTTGGCTTTTGGCTCCATTCGATCATCCCCGTCACTTGAAATCCCGAGCACCCCCCCCCCCCCCCGGGATATGAGCACGACTTTTGGCTCCATTCGATCATCCCCGTCACTTGAAATCCCGAGCACCCCCCCCCCCCCCGGGATATGAGCACGAGTAATGTTTTCAAGTTCTCAAAATTGCATGAGCCTCAGGCGAGTGCAATTTGAGAACATGAAAGCATCACCAGTGACCATATATCACAAAATGCACGAGCCATCATACTATTTATTTATAATGTTCTCAACAAAATTATGAAATAAACTACAAAACCCGACCGTCAAGCTCTTATGGGCACATAACTGATCTGAAATGGCTTCCAAACTGCTCACATGTTTTATTTCAACCAATCAATTACAACTTTGTCACAGGTAAACCAAGCGTGAATTTTTTTTAGGAAAAAGTTTTAAACTGATCAAGTTTTTATATGAAAGCATAAAAAATCAGTTAACTGATAATTATAACCGAAATAGTTACCTCGAACAGACAGTTAATGCTGATCTGAACTTTGGGTGAAACGCACTGTCCTGAATGACGCTAAACGTAGCTTGACACAGTTGTGGAAATTTTTTTACCGTAAAAGCATGATGCATGGCTGCTTGCTTGCTGGATCTGTTCCTCACTGGTTAGAACAATCCTAGGAAACTGATTGATGTTGGTGACTCTAGAGTTCTGCTGATAATGTGCGATAGCTCCCGGTGCTCCCTTTCTCTAATTTCATTGTAGTCGTCCGGCGACTTTCATTTGCGTGGCCGGTCACCTGAATAATAGACTGCCTTTCAACATTTGCTGCCTTTAGTTGTTCCTGGACTAGAATCGCCGAGAGTTTTTGCCCTTCAAAGAATTTCTTCATCTTTGCTTGTCAATGCACTTGCCGCATTCGGAGTCTTCCCTTTTCTTTGCTGTCGAAGATGTTTTACTTTTCTCTCGACCACTAACTTGGACGAATAAAACCCACGGTCCCGTATAATTGAGTACTTGTAGTAATGTTCTTTCAAATGCCGGTCAAGGGCTGCCAACACGGACTTCAAACTCTCCGCGGGTTCCTACTCTAATCCATCTTTGGTACGCATTCAGCATAAAACATTTGTAACCCAGGCCTTTTATCGATATCTTCGTCCTCATACTCCTCCAGTTTAGGGTTGAATTTTCTTTGATTCATTTCTCCAGTTTTCCTAGACTTTCAACCATGTTTGTGCCAAGTTATTTAGTAATGCTTTTGTTTTTTTCTTTTGCATTTAGTTTCAGCTTGTTAACAACTTTTTTCGTCAGACGAAGCAAATCGGCTTTCAGCCATTTTCCTTTTTGCATTTAAATTTCGCGCTTCCCCTATAGTTTCCATAGTAACTTCTATATTGCAATTTTTAACCTCCATTTGCACTCTATAGTCTATTTATGCACTCATTATCGATCAATCAAACACTTTAAATTTTGTCGAGAATATTATAACTTTATTGAAACTATTTTAAAACCAATTGGTGGTTATCACTCAAGTGAAAAATAAAATCGCTTACCATTTAATAAATTGAGTCAAAAAATTGAAATATCGTAGAAGAGTAATAAATAAACAACGTGCTAAAGTTTCGGGGATGTGCGATATTACGAATTCGAGTTATTCGGCTAAGGTATCACTTAAAGTTATACTGTTTAGTATGGAGACGTCATGTTGGAGCCCGTCTGAGGGACTCCAAAATGGCGGGCCGGAAACCATAGAAAACATCTGGCCCCAGTTTTTCAAAGGGTGGATAACGCTATCTACCGGATAAATCGCTATCCAGTGGATATTGCGGTTTGTTTTGTTAACACTTATCCGCTGGATAGCGATTTATCCGGTAGCCTGCGAAAACAGCCGTCCTTCTTCGCTCCCGGCCCGAATGGCGTTTCGCGTGAAGGACGTCTGCGATTTACCGCCGAAAATTCCATACTGATGACGAAAATCTGTCCCGAATCTGGTCATGAGTGCTGATTGGTTCAATCGGTAACTATGCATAATTAAGTCCGTAAATATGCGGGACAGTGAAAAACACTCACCAAAACAAATCTGGCGTCTTGTTGTAGCGGTGGTTTGTGTAAATTGGGGTTGACAAGCCTACACGACTTCAACGGTTACTCGACCTTTTTGTCGCTACACTCGTGTTTATGAAGGGCACTTTATTTTGTGTTATAAGGAGGAATTTTAAGAAGAGTTGAGTCGTTAGAACGTGCCATGGAAAATTTTTAGAGGTCAGAAGTCTACATGATTTCCGCTGTTATCTGCGTGTTACTTCGTGGATTTTGACACCTTAAACAGTGAGTGATTACACGACTTCGACGGTTTGTGACATCTGTACATTTGCCGTCTCTGTTCGGTTACTCGACCTTTTTGTCGCTTCACTCGTGTTTATGAAGAGCACTTCATGCTGTGTTATAAGGAGAAATTTTAAGAAGAGTTGAGCCGTTACCCCGTGTTATGGCAAATTTTTAGAGGTCATAAGTCCACATGATTTCCGCTGTTATCTGCGCGAGTTACTTCGTGGATTTTGACACCTCCGTAAACAATGCGGGAAACAATGATTAGGACTGTCTGAGAGTACAGAACTGATATATTTTCCCTCGTACCTTTTTCTTCAGAGACGCTGTAGCTTTACTTCGAGAAAGCTATACACCAGCTTGTCTTGTGAAATTCTAATTTTTCTTTCGGCTATCTGATCGAGCTTATGTTTTTCAAGCTTGATGTAACGACATGACTACTGACATGATTCAAATGCAACTGCTGGCGCTTAAGTCTGTTGAATATGTCTTTGTTCGGATTAGTCAAGACCATGGTTTCGATCCTCCTTGTGGATCTCATCAGTTACCGGTATTTCTAAAATACTCTGTACCTCTGAAATTGTTAGCGTAACTCGTTTATTTGTGAGGATATAGGCATTTTGCGGCTTGGCACAAACCTTTCGTGACTGCAAATGATAATTTATTCAAAATTATAAAGTTCACGTTTACGTCATCAGTATGGAATTTTCGGCGGTAAATCGCAGACGTCCTTCACGCGAAACGCCATTCGGGCCGGGAGCGAAGAAGGACGGCTGTTTTCGCAGGCTATTTATCCGGTGGATAGCGTTATCCAGCCTTTGAACAACTGGGGCCTGGAGTTTATTTTGGCTCTCTCCAAGCGTTTGTTCTCTCTGTTAAAATTGAAAACATTCGCATAGACACTTCTCTCAACATGTTGGTGACTCAGAACTCGAAAACATAAGGCGAATCGACAGTTTTTGTGCAAGTAACATGTTACCCAGAAACAATGCCGATGTCACGCATTTTCAAAACAAAGCAGTCTACCGAGCTGAAGACAGGCAAATAGATATATGTTAAAAAATGACTTTTACCTGATGAATGTAAAAAGTTTAAAGTGTTAATTTTAGTTTTTTCTGACGTGAAAACCAATAATGTTCATGTAGTGTAACAGTCAAAGATAAAAAGTGATAGTACTACCCTGTGGTTGGTTAAGTTTGTGGGGGTGCTACAATAGCTCTGCTGTATTTTTCTTTCCCAAAATCCCAGAGCTTTGGTTACCAATCTAAGGAATCGAATGCATGGTATTTGCGAGCATGTGGGCACAGCATTTTCCCCTCCGAGCACGAGCATTATCTAAAGTTAGTCTGCGAGCAAAAAAAAAAATTTCCGAACGCCACCCCCACTAAAAGGTCGGACATGTGGGCACTTCTAAAATTATGTTAGCACAAGCAAATGAGCACCAACTAAAATTCTACGAGAATTTCAAACTGCACCTAATTTTTTAAGCACTGCCAAATTTCAAACGACCATTTCAACGCAGTTTTAGAATTGGTGGTGTGGCTTAGACACCTTAAGCTTGTCTTGAATGCTATAATCAATGTCTAGTTATAAGCAAAGCTTTTTTCACCAATAGACTGTCCGATTCTAGTATTCAACCTTGAAAATTACCCTTAATAGTGTTATTTTTCACCAGGGATACATCACAAGATCGTCAGGAATTATTAATAACCCGCAAACCAGTGGACAGAAGGAGATTAGAGGGAGCATTTCTTCTATTGGGCAGTATTGAATTAATTCATAAATAGAACATCACTTCAATTCCAACATTGCCATGTGACCGAAATGCAATGGCAGAAATGGTATCCAAAGAGTTCAGTGAAGCTTTTGTCAAGAAATGAGGTTGTAAGTTTTATCAAACCCGCCACCAAATATGGTACACAATTTGGCCAAAATATGACATAACAAATGCCATGTGTTATTTTTGGTAGTTTAAGGACGGTGCCTACTAAATACAGTACAGATTAGGACCACGCAGAAAAACATCTTTGCAAGGGCTATTGGAATCCACAAGGAAAAATAGGGGAAGCCACACATTTTTTCGCGATAATTAGCCTTGAATCTCAAAAAATGCTGACATCAGAATTTTTCTGGAAAAAGAGGGAAAGAAAACTTCCTCACAAATTTCCCTAGAATTCGCTCTTATATGCGCTATTATATGCAAACGCATTTTAAAAGATCTTTAAACTACATGGCAAATTGTAATATTAAAATCATTTGTGTTCCTTTTTTTAAGACAAAATCGTTGCAAAAGCGCTTTTAGCGTCTCTCACAGCCTTCCCCAGGTTCAGCTAAAATACAGTCGAAATACCTTTCGCTCACAACCAGAAGTAACTTAGTGATACTATACTTTTTTGTTACGTACTGCTTTTTAAATTCATAGGCTTCAAGGTATTTGGCATTACTGCCAAACAATGTTACATGCATCGCAGGTCCTAAACTGTCTAGTAATAACTAAATGACACTATCATTATTTTTTCTACAAAGCATCCAGATCTTTTTAGTCTCATATGAACCAATTATATAACAATTTCTATTGTAACTCCACCTTCCCTGATCTATTTCACATGCTCACCTTACTTTTTGACTGCCGGGCATTTAGTCCGTTTGAGACCGTGACCGGCAGTCTCATGCACAAATGGTTATGTCGATAACGCAATTTTAAGATATACACAAGCTCGATAAATTCATCGAATGTAAAACCAAAAGACTCTTTAGGATCGCTTGACATTTCTAAAGGAACACCAAATACTTTCAATAGGTTTGATTGAGGATTTCAGTCGGAATTCGGTGAATATTTTTTGACTGCCGAGCATTTAGTCTATTTGAGACCGTGACCGGCAGTCGGATAAAGACCAATATGATTTTATGGTATGCACAAGCTTGCCGAATTCGTCCCCTACCAATCCATAATAATTTTTAGAATCGCTTGGCTATTCCAAACAAAGATCGCATCTTCTGATTAGGTTCAAAATAAGCTTTCTGTAGCAGGCTCGTTAAATATCTCTAACTACCGATGAAAGCGTAAATTTTCTACGTGTCAATCACATTCCGATGCACAGGCTCGGTTATTACGTCATCTTGCAAACCAACATAATTTTGGGAATCGCTCTGCATTTCTAAAGAAACATCAAATACCATCAAGAGGTTTGAAAGAATCTTTCAGTGGAAATTCTGTGAAATTTTCTGACTGCCGGGCGTTTAGTTTATTTAAGACCTTGCACGGCTGCCGGGCATTTAGACACAGCGTTTACAATAAAAATCTCGCGACTAGACTTCCAATAAGTCCAGTCGACTTTTACCAAGACGAGTCGTGACGACTCGAGTCGACTCGAGTCGAGTCGCCGACTTTTCTTACCCTACCCCATATCCTTGGTGGATTTTACGCTAAGTGTCTCGCGACCAGACTTCAAATAAGTCGAGTCGACTTTTACCAAGACGAGTCGTGACGACTCGAGTGGACTCGAGTCGAGTCGCCGACTTTTCTTACCCTACCCCATATCCTTGGTGGAATTTACGCTAAGTGTCTCGCGACTAGACTTCCAATAAGTCGAGTCGACTTTTACCAAGACGGGTCGTGACGACTCGAGTCGACTCGAGTAGTGTCGCCGACTTTTCTTACCCTACCCCATATCCTTGGTGTATTTTACGCTAAGTCTCTCGCGACTAGACTTCCAATAAGTCGAGTCGACTTTTACCAAGACGGGTCGTGATGACTCGAGTCGACTCGAGTCGAGTCACCGACTTTTCATACCCTGCCCGATATCCTTGGTGTATTTTACGCTAAGTCTCTCGCGACTAGACTTCCAATAAGTCGAGTAGACTTTTACTAAGACGAGTCGTAACGAGTCTAGTCGAGTCGTATCGAGTCGTGAACTTTTCATACCCTACTTGTATCCTTGATGTATTTTACACTAAGTCTCTCGCCACTAGACTTCCAATAAGTCGAGTCGACATTTACCAAGACGAGTCGTGACGACTCGAGTAGACTCGAGTCGAGTCGCCGACTTTTCTTACCCTACCCCATATCCTTGGTGGAATTTACGCTAAGTGTCTCGCGACTAGACTTCCAATAAGTCGAGTCGACTTTTACCAAGACGGGTCGTGACGACTCGAGTAGAGTCGCCGACTTTTCTTACCCTACCCCATATCCTTGGTGTATTTTACGCTAAGTCTCTCGCGACTAGACTTCCAATAAGTCGAGTGGACTTTTACCAAGACGGGTCGTGATGACTCGAGTCGACTCGAGTCGAGTCACCGACTTTTCATACCCTGCCCGATATCTTTGGTGTATTTTACGCTACGTCTCTCGCGACTAGACTTCCAATAAGTCGAGTAGACTTTTACTAAGACGAGTCGTAACGAGTCTAGTCGAGTCGTATCGAGTCGTGAACTTTTCATACCCTACTTGTATCCTTGATGTATTTTACACTAAGTCTCTCGCCACTAGACTTCCAATAAGTCGAGTCGACATTTACCAAGACGAGTCGTGACGACTCGAGTAGACTCGAGTTGAGTCGCCGACTTTTCTTACCCTACCCCATATCCTTGGTGGAATTTACGCTAAGTGTCTCGCGACTAGACTTCCAATAAGTCGAGTCGACTTTTACCAAGACGAGTCGTGACGACTCGAGTAGACTCGAGTCGAGTCGCCGACTTTTCTTACCCTACCCCATATCCTTGGTGTATTTTAAGCTAAGTCTCTCGCGACTAGACTTCCAATAAGTCGCGTCGACTTTTACCAAGACGGGTCGTGACGACTCGAGTCGACTCGAGTCGAGTCACCGACTTTTCATACCCTGCCCGATATCCTTGGTGTATTTTACGCTAAGTCTCTCGCGACTAGACTTCCAATAAGTCGAGTAGACTTTTACTAAGACGAGTCGTAACGAGTCTAGTCGAGTCGTATCGAGTCGTGAACTTTTCATACCCTACTTGTATCCTTGATGTATTTTACACTAAGTCTCTCGCCACTAGACTTCCGGTGACTCGAGCCGATACCTACCATAGACGACTCGACTCTATGCGGGTATATTGGACAACCCTCGCTATAATAGCTTAAAATAATTGTGTTTACAGCTGATAACTATTCATTGTCTTACAGGGTTTATCTGCTAGGCGTTACCCAGAAGAGAAAATTGTTACGTGTCAAAGTTGAACCCAACATTACCTTCTCCGAAGAAACTGAAGCTAATAATAATAATAATTTACATTTCTAAAGCGCTAAAATTATAAAAATATTCTAAAACGCTTTACAAACTATTATATAAGAATATCAAAAATATTAAACGATGAAATTTAAAAATATTAAAATGTTAAAACTATTTAAAATGTTACAACAAATTGTAAGCCAGCTTGAACAGATATGTCTTAAGCTTGGACTTAAAAATGACTACACTCTGGCTGTCTCGAATTTCACGCGGCAGTTTGTTCCATAGAAATGGGCCGGAGCGGGCAAAAGCGCGATCACCAAAAGTCTTAAAATTAGTTCTGGGGATCTTAAGGAGGCCCTGGTCGCAGGAACGTAGGTCGTGACCAGTAACGGAGTATGGCTGCAAATATTCTTGAATGTATTGTGGGCCTTGATTGTTAAGAGATTTGTAAACCAAAAGTAACAGCTTAAAATGAACGCGATAAGCCACAGGAAGCCAGTGAAGATGAAATAAGGCGGGCGAAATGTGATCAAACTTGGGAATCCTAAAGATTAATCGAGCAGCGGCGTTGAGCACCTTCTGTAAACGATCTATCTGGTACTTGGGAACGCCAAAAAGAAGAGAGTTGCAATAGTCCAAATGTGAAGTCACAAATGCCTGAACAAGAGTCTTCGTGGACTCAGGATTAAGGAATTTCCTAAGTTGACGAATCTTATACAAGCCATAAAAAGCCTTGCTGCAGATCTTGCCAATGTGAATAGACATAGACATATTAGAGTCAAACCAGGTACCCAAATTTCGAACACTCTTGACAGGCTGGATAGTAGAATCACCGACCGTGATGGAATCAATTGCGATTTTTGATAATTGGAGGCGAGAACCAACAACTAAAAACTCAGTCTTCGAATCGTTAATTAGCAGGCGGTTATGAATCAACCATACGCGGACATCTGAGATGCAGGCCTCCACAGAAGCTATGGCTTGGTCTTGTGAAGACCTGCCGTTAGGTCTGAACGACAGATAAAGTTGTGTGTCATCCGCATGTCCGTGGGCAGAAGGGAGATGGTTAGCAATCACGTGATATAGTCGAGATATGTATAGTATAAATAAAATAGGACCCATACAGCTGCCTTGTGGGACACCACAGCTTAAGTGGAAGTCATCAGATGTGTGATCGTTAATGAGAACACGTTGTTTTCGGCCAGTTAGGTAAGATGCAAACCATTTATGGGCAGAGCCATTAATTCCAAAATCGTTTCTAAGAACGTTAAGGAGAATCTGATGATCGATAGTATCAAAAGCAGCACTAAGATCCAGTAGCACAAGAAGCGTAATTTCCTGACGGTCCATCGACATAAGAATATCACTTTGAACCTTAAGCAATGCAGTTTCGGTTGAGTGAAACCTTCGGAACCCTGATTGAAAATTCGGCAGAGGAGCATTGCCTTCACAGTGCTTGAACAATTGAGAAAGAACTGCCTTTTCAACGATCTTAGAGATAAATGGTAGATTGCTTACGGGACGAAAATTTTTATAGGTTAACTCAAGGCCGGATTTCTTTAGCAGAGGTTTGACAATTGCGGATTTCCAATCATCTGGAACGTAGACGTGGCGAATAGACAAATTAAACATGTGAGTAATGGAGGGGGCAAGGACGTTAAGGTAAGACTTCACCAGCCACGTGAGGATCGGATCCAGTGTGCAAGAAACATTAGACGATTTACTGATTATATTACAAACATCTTCAACTGATAATGGCGAAAAACTGTCAAGTTTTACAGCTGGAGCAGCAGTATCAGAACAAGGAGGATTAACTTGAATGTTACTGATGGAGTCCTTGATAAGTTCAATTTTTTTAGCAAAGAACATGGATCAGGTAAGTTTCGCTGCCAAGTGAGTGCAAATAATCCTCTAATCCCCAGTATGACTTCCTGTACATGCTATTTTTGTTCTTTCTTGACGACGAAGTTCTTCGAGGGGGTTAGGGGACTACCAGGTGCTCGTCGTGAATTTTGAAAAGAACGTTTGAAAAGTACTGAAGTGTTGTTTTATTGTTATGGCTTGAGATTTATTTTTGTTTTAACCCCTAAGAGTTAACAATCCTAAAAAAGCATATTATCTCTTGTCATATTTTTTCGGCTCAATGCCCTAAAAGAGAGATATGTCCGGGATTGAACGCTAATGAGATTCAAATTCCTTATGATAAGCATCACAAAGTATCCTCATTGGTAAAAAGTCACCAAAACACGCACAATACTGTTAAATATGAAAACAGGTTCGTTTATCTAAACGAGAAAACAATCGAATCAGAAAAGTTTCCAAAACAATGGTCTCCCGAAAATAGCGCACCCTTTCAATAGAGCGATTTTGAATCTAATTGCCTTGTTATGAAAACCAGTAGAACTAACAGTTGCAATTAACTGAACCAGATCTGGTATTTGTTTTGGACGACTTTTCAAAAAGAACATTAGGAAAAAAGACCTAACGTCACTCAACTACATTAGCTGCTGTAACCTTTGCAATTCTTAGTGACAAACTTTTATATACCTATTGTTTTATTACACAATTTATACATGCTACATATTTTAATTGTACATACATTATTATTATTGTTTCTTATTTGTAAATAATTTTAATTTTTTTGTGTCCCCAATTAGTTGTAAAAACTAAATACATTAACACATTAACAAAGCTTTTACTTTATTTTACTTTTACTTTTACTTTACTTTACTTTACTTTACTTTACTTTACTTTACTTTACTTTACTTTACTTTACTTTACTTTACTTTACTTTACTTTACTTTACTTTACTACAAAGGCAATAAATACCACTGCTGTCACATGTCCGTTGTAAGATGATATTTAACAATTAGACCCGACTACCGGTCTTTTCTCGGGCGTCTTTTCTTGGTCTTGACTTACTTGACTTAATCCTCTTCGCTCCGACCGGAGCATAGGGCTTCCACCACAGCCTTCCATCGGACCCGATTTTTTGCAGTCCGTTTCACTTCCTCCCACGACATCCTCAAGTCCTCGTATTCCTGCTGGATTGTCCTTCTCCAAGACTTCTTCGGTCTGCCCTTCCGCCTGACCCCTTGAGGGTTCCACTCAAGGGACAGGCGGGTGATGTTGGTGGCAGGCTTCCTCACTCCCAGGATATACCGGAGTCTGCGATTGGTAAAGGTCTGAAGCTGGGTGATGATTTTCTTTGTCAATCTCCAAGTCTCAGATCCGTATAGGAGGACCGACTTCACGTTGGAATTGAAGATCCTTATCTTTGTCCACAGTGAGATGAAATTTGATCTCCATATGGGTCTTAAAATGGAGAATGCAACCTGCACCTTCCTGCACCTGGCCTCAACATCTTCCTCAGTGACGCCGGTGGTGGTGATAAGGCAGCTGGGGTATGTGAAGGCCGATACTTGTTCCAGGACTTCTCCTACACAACTGATGTTCCCAGTATTTGCTGGGGACCGAATCCTCATCTCCTTGGTTTTGGATGTGTTAATCTTGAGACCGACTCTGGCAGCCTGTTCTACCAGCGCCGCAAACTTCTGTCTCATGTGGGTGATCTTCTGACTCAGCAAAACCATATCATCCGCAAAGTCCAAATCTTCCAACTTCTGTGACAGGGTAAATTGGATCCCAGTCTTATTGTCTCCAAAAGCTTGTCGCGATACCCAGTCTAGTGCCATAAGGAAGAGAAGGGGGCTAAGCAAGCACCCCTGGCGAACCCCAGTGTTCATGCCGAAGGACCCTGTCATTTCACCTTCATGTAAAACTCTTGCTTGGAAGCCATCGTAAAAGACCCGGATCATCCTCACGATTTTCTCAGGGACCCCATAGTGCCGCAAGATCTTCCAGAGCACTTCTTGATCTATGGAATCAAAGGCCTTCTCAAAGTCCACGAAAACCATATATAGCCCAGTGTTCCACTCCAGGGTCTGCTCTACTATGATCCTCAATGTAGCTATCTGGTCGCAGCAGGATCTCTCTTTACGAAAACCTGCTTGTTCATCTCGGAGTCTGCAATCAAGAGCATCCTTCATCCTCTCTAAAATGATCTTACAAAGGACCTTGCTGGCAACTGTCAAGAGCATAATACCTCTCCAGTTCTTACACAGGCACAAATCTCCTTTCTTGGGAAGTTTAACCAATAGGCCCACCTTCCAGTCTTGAGGGATGTCCTCCTCATTCCAGATCTTATTCAAAAGTGCATGGAGGACCTTGGCTGAAACCATTCCTCCCTCCTTCCAGGCTTCTGGGGGGATGTTGTCACACCCAGAAGCCTTTCCATTCTTCAAGGATTTCAAGGATCTCTTGACCTCCACCATGGTGATTTGTCCTGTTCGAATGTCTAGCAGTGGCCCTTCTGTCAGGTCAGGTGGGTTCTCTGTGGCCGGCCTGTTCAGGACTTCCTGGAAGTGTTCTTTCCATCGGTTTAGCTGGTCCTCTGTCCTGGTCAAGACCACCCCATTCTTGTCCTTAACAGGTTTGCTCTGGACAATCTTTTGTCCCCTGAGCAGTCTTGTGGTATCGTAAACTCTCTTCATGTCTCTTTGTTCTGCAGCTTCCTCTGCGTCTCGTGCAATGTTATCAATTCTCCGTCTCTTATCTCTCCTGCAGCTTCTCTTCACCTCATGATTCTTCTTGTTGTACCTCTCTACTGCGGTCAACTTCTGCTGTCTTGTCTTGGCGGCTTCAAGCTTTGCTTTCAACACGCGTCTCTCCTCGACAAGTCTCCAGGTGTTCTCACTCATCCATGCCTTCCGCTCTCTTTTGGCCTTTCCAAGGACTTCTTCACAGGTGGATGAGTACATTTCCTTGATCTTACTCCACTCTTGCTCGATATCAAGCTCCGGCTCCTC
>JAHPZR010049179.1:15000-19215 GCA_019787425.1 Platygyra sinensis | reverse complement strand
ATGAAAAGATCTTAAAAGCACACAACAAAGAAAGTGCAGAACATGTATAAATGCATGTATAAATGCATGTATAAATGCAATGCACTTTCAGACACTTTCCTAGACGTTTCGTTAAATTAAATATCTGCAGGGAGACAAAACGGAACAACATCAATTTTTTCCCTCGGTGTGCATGCTCAGTTTTAAAATACCAGTTTAACTAAATCGATTCATGATTAAGTCATCTTAACAGTCCATTTTATATAGTTCGCTGGATCGAGTGCTCTTTGGACCACTTGAAATTTTAATGATGTATTTTACCGCGACTGACTGTCACCATTAGACATAAAAATATTAAGGTCATTTTACACATCACCTGCTTGCAATTAATATTCAGTCTTTTGCTGTGCACCAATGGAAACGTTCTTCAAGAAAATAGTTTGCTAAGACGCTTGCACTCGCAACGTTCAACCTCTCCTTAAGAGTCCTCCCTAAGAGGGCGGAGACGGTGACCGACTAATATATGACACTGTTCTGTTTAACAGACGTTAAAATAAGAAAAAAAATTATAAGGTTAAAATGTTCAGGAAAACGTGTAAGACATATCTATCTAGCCCTAATTGTTCACAGATGAGATTCAAGGCAAAGTTAGACCTTTAAACGTTTTGCTGTTTCGCTCGGGCAGATACAGTCGTTTCGCCCGAGGTCCGTTTCGCCCCAACTAAAAGTCGTTTCGCCCCAACTTAAAGTCGTTTCGCCCTAAGTTCACCCGAAGTTCTTTTATACGTTTTAGAAAAGAATACAATGTAAACGGTTAACTTGAACAAAGTAAAACAAGCACTGTTGAGACCCTATTTAATTGCTGACGCAGCGAAGGAGCCTGAAGCGACTGAGCGAAGTCAGCAGATATAATCGGCAAGGGAATCGAGCTTCAAACTTTTCTACCACAATGCATTGCGCTGTATCCACAAATTCAACCACAATGCCTTGCACGCCGTGTTTTTGCCATTTGCTCTTCTTCTCGAAGGTTAGTTGAGCTTTTACTTTGTAAATGTTTGTTTTAAACTTAAGAACTAAAATTTAACTACGAACGCGTACTATTATCAGTCCGGGATCGTTATCATTTTTGATAACCATATGACGTCATATAATGGCGGCCATTTCAAAAATTGGGAATTTTCGTATTCACTTCGCTTTGCTCGTTATTTGTTCGATTATGCTCGGGTGTTTTACCCATAACTCTATTCGATAAGTACCAAGAAAGGAAGAGCCTCGCGTGTTTTGAAGATGGCGGCTGAAGACCAGCGTAAACGATGTAAAATGCTACTCGTAAAGTGAAACAGCGCTTGCAATTTTGCATACAGATCAGGTATGTTTTTCATTTTGTCATTAGATTTAAGTTGCTTGCAGATTTTTGCGACAATCACAAAAAATATGTCGTTAATCTTCACGCTATATACTTGGGATTTAATCTGTTTTTAGTGTTGTGCACGTTCTGTGAAAAAAGTGCACGGGGTTGTTTTGATTTGCGATGTGCTGTTCGTAATTATCTGTAATTGATGTGTTCCTAGGTATTGAGATGGCGGATGCTGGTACCCATAGAATCAAAACAGCAAATTTATGTCGATTTTGTGGCAAGACTGCGTCTTCAATTCAAAAAGGCCGGACTTCTGCAAGACCTAAAGAAAAATTCAAGCTTGAATTCGAACGACATGATATCGACATTGAAGAGGACAGCGATTTTATTCATCCCCGCCGGCCTAATGTTTGCCTGACGTACGTGAGGTATTTTTATCGCCTGAGACGGTCAATCGGCAAATGCATTAAAAGGTAAGTTGCCTATATTTTTGAGTCCAAGATTCAATGTCCACACATTCGCGGTCCTGAGATATTTTCAAGAAATGCCGGCCAAACTAGGTCAGTTTTCTGGCACACCAGTCATTAATATAATGAAGCTTATCGTTGGATTCAGCGAGTGACAACAATGGGGTAACACGCCTACGCAACTCCTATCCGCGTGTAATAGCCGCTTTAGGAAGTTTTGCTCGAACTAGTATATCTCTAAGGATCTGCCCCTTTTGTATGGTACGATCTGGGGATCTTTGAATATTTCGCTAAGCAAAAATCCTGTGGTTTTGGAAGGACATAGGTCATATGTCAGGTTGGCTTCCGCTGCAATCAGCGTGAAATTTGTAGAGTTTGACACCTCTGTTTTTTGCCAGGTTTCTTCTCTCTCGGCTCGTTTGTATTGCCAGATATGTTTTAAGCTCTCTAAATGTTAGCTCTGGAGGAACAAATATTCCGTGAACATGTTAGCTACTTGCATTTTACGTGTTACTACGCCGAGCCTGGCCGTTGAATTAAACTTATACTGTTTGTTATCACGCAAACTAAACGAAATTAAGTTGCAGCTTTTCAAGATGTATTTACTGTTACTTTTTCGTTTTTATTTACTACAGACTGTTGAACAAGCAGCTTCGCCCGCTACCAAGAAAATGAAGCCTGAGGGAAAATGGAAGCTATTATCATGTTAGTGTCAATAAACAACGCTTTTGTGAACAGAATATTTGTTGTCTACCTTCGCTGTGTCATTTTACTCGCGGAACAAATATCACACGGTCTGGAAATTAAATTCGCAGTAACTTTGGACGAAGACAGTTTTCTTCCATACATTTCTGTTTTTATTCCATGATCCCATAACCTGTTATGAAGCAAACCTAAATTTAATTCAATGACGCTGCATTGTGATGTTGTGAGTAGCCCCTTTCATCGCAGCGCCTCGTCGACCGGCATATTGAATTATACACTGTTGCTACCAAATAACGTCACGTGAACGAAATCCTGTGCAACGATTGGTTTATGGTTTGTTTTGGTGAGGTTATCAAAAATGATAACGATCCCGGACTGATTATAGTGCTTTAAAAGGCTCTGACAAAGCTTTCGCGTAGTTTTGCCTGAATGTTTCTCAAAAGAAAATCTTATTTATTTTGTCAATCTTATTTCGTGATTACTTATTTGAATGTTCGAGTAAACAAGCAAGACATCACGAACTGGGTCACCCCAAAATGCAGACCATGCAGACTGCAGACTGCAGACTGCAGACCGCAGACCGCAGACCGCAGACCGCAGTTGTTGTTTTATTCATTTTTGACTGCATATGTTTTTGGCTCTGGTCACAAATTAGAGTTCAATTTCGGAGTGTTTGTTATGCACAGGCTGCTCTAGCTCGGTATTCGACTGTTGACGTGATGTAGACTTTGCGAGGGAAACTCCGTGGTCCTACTGAAATATGCTTACGTAAAGCTATTTTAAAATGAAGAAACAAACTTCACTTGTAATTTAATGCCACATGTAACATGTGCATTTTCTACTCTTGGACAGTCTTGGTGTGCAAAATGTAATTCCAAATGGCTGTTGGAGCGTGACCGCGATCATCTCGAAAAAGCCGAGCACATGGAAAGGCCACAGTAAACCGAATAGTATTTGAAATTCTCAGCGCAGTACGGTTGCCGTGATGAGTTGATGTGATGGTAAATTTATTTGGCTTTTATATGGCAGTTGTTTTTTTATGGCGATTTAGACTAAGAGTAGCCCTTCTTTCACTTAGTCAGTCGTTGCGTGACGCATTAGAAAAACAATGCAGATCTTAACTTGTCAATGTTTAATACACTTCATCATCATGTTCAAAGTATAAGTTTCAATTACAATCAGAGGTTATAAACTTTTAACCCCAAAAAATCATTTGTCCAGTGCTTCTGCAATGCAGATGGACATTACTTTACATAACCTTCCAGTTTACATGTTGTTTTTTGTTCATTTTATACAATTGGACGGTTAGAATTTGGGAACACTACCATGATTTCTAATGGCAAATTACTTATATAGGGTTCTGTTAGAATAGTTGTAATGTTATCTTTGTTAGGATTTTATTGGTTTTTACACATGTTGATGCTGAAATGTTTGCCTTGAAGTAAAGTTGATTCAGTTGTGTTGAACTTTGACTTATTAGGTTCATTTACATTTTATGCATTTCTTTTATTCAAATCACCTCCTAAAACCAATTTAGATTCGTTTTCATTTAGCCAGTGCCAACTATCACACCTCCCAGGTATTTTGTTGGTTAATCATACTTTCTTGCCTAAACCTAAAATTAGTTCAAGATTAAATTAACTGTTGAAAAGTAACCTGCGTTTTGCTTGTAATGAGTTCTCGAAGCAGTTACTCAAAGCAGGGTGA
>JAHPZR010049179.1:10000-12500 GCA_019787425.1 Platygyra sinensis | reverse complement strand
CGGGGTGAAAAAAAGGGGGCCATCGAAGAATGGTGGCCATTGTAAGGAGGTGGCCGTTAGTGCATATTCGACTTTATAATTAACTATTCCAACAGGGTTCATACTCTTTTGAGCTTTCTATGACCCTTCCTAGGTTTTCCATGACCCATACGAACCATGTGTAAGTACATTTTTCAATTTCTTTTCACATTATTGGTATCTTTTAATTCTTTTTTCTTGAATACAGCCACGCCTATGATGTTTCTGAGGTCATGTGGCTAAAGCAGGAGTCAACTGATATCTAGTTTTTAATATATTGTGAGAGAGGCTTTTTATTTTTTAATAAATGTTTACAATAAGGGAAATGAAGCACTGGCTTTAGTTTCGTGTGTGATTTTAATTGTTCTTCTCATTATAATTTACTGACTCTTATTAGCATACAAGAAACGGGTTACACGAATTCACTCTAATGAGAAGCAAAACTAAAACCAATAGCGACGTGGGCGCGCGTATTTTCCCACGCTTGGTGCTGGTTACATATAGTTGCTCTTCATTCTGATTGGCTGATTGTACTGTTTCGGTCTGTTGTGGGTTTACGCCACGTAATTGAAAACAGAGAGGCAAGCTTAATCGCATCCCAGTGCGCTGAAAGCACAACATCGGACAACTGACGTCTTTTCGGTCACTTTTGAGATGATACAATATTGTACAAATAACAGAATGCAAATTTCGCGCACAGACACATTATGTTACTCGTGTACACTAGTAGCGTGCGCGAGGCCTTCTCTACTACATCGCATTTTCACGTACATTTTGCTTTGCTTGTGTCGAGAACAACACATCCGTGTACAAGATGGGAAGGTGCAAGATTATTTACACAAAGAATTTACACATAAGACTAACACACAATCAAAAAACTGATAGAGATATCGATCCACTAAGTACAGTTTACGTAATGTTTAAAACACGAGCAGGAATGTTTTATCGGGTGTAAAACAACGAGGCGCAGCCGAGTGGTTTTAGACCCCATAAAACACGTGCTGCGAGTTTTTTAAACGGCTTCAAGAACATTCCTGAAAAAGCGTGTGTCTTGGGAAACAAAGGTTCAAATTGTGAGGGGAAGATATTAGCATAAAAGAAAAACAAGTTATGCCTTATCAGTATTCTTTATATAAGGGATACTAACGAGGAGTGTTTTATCGGGATTTAAAGCTCATGCACGTGACGCTTTATCGGTGTTTTGATAGGCTGTTTGGCTCATACATTATTAATGAGTTTTTGAAAGAGTATATAGAATTCGGATCATAGAAGTCATAAAAGTAAAGATGTTACTTGCACCTTCACTTCGATAACTGGCACAGCTGGCGCTTCTTCGTAATCCAAATGTGCGGCTCTGGTGTTGTGGTTTTGCTTCTTTGAGCGCCTGCGCAAATAAGCCGGAAGTGAGGTTTGTAGATGATACACGACGACGACGACGGGAAAGAAGAACGGACGACATTTTTAGGCTTGAGCCTTCCTCGGGAAGCCCGGGTAATTATTATAGCTTTAATTAGTATTAGTATACACCACACAAGTAAATAGTGCTTTTCGCGCGTTCTGATTGGCCTACTCAGAGGTGATAAGCAAAGTATTCACCTCCTCTTCGGTGAATAATGTACTGTTTTTATCAGAGTACACACGTAAGGCTAAATACAATCTACATACGCTGGACGCATATAATCTCAAATCCAAGTGTAAAGCCAATTGAAAACAAATCAAAAAACACCTACAGTGCCGGCTGGGACATACTTCTTAATTGCCTTTAATTGTATGGAACATATTCTTCGTCTCACGCAATTAGAACGGTGAAGAAGTATACGGATCCATTTACAAAAGGAAACTCGATGTAGATTCTTATGGCTTTTGGTATGAGTGCGTTTTTCGGTGCTGTGGTTGGGTTTGTGCTGTCGTTTGCGTTTGTCATCCATTGTGCGAGCAGTCAGTGTACAAACGGATTGCGCGAAAAGAAGTCCCTCTCTCTCAAAACCGACACCAGGCATAATTATTTTCTTGATGGGTACGTTTTTGAAACTTGGAACTTTTCAATCTGGGAGGAATGTTTCAACATGTGTTTAAGGAAATACCAGTGCATCTCTTTCAACTTCGAACGAGGTCAATAAAACGAACGACAGCGAACTCAACGATGCGAACACAAATCTGGCGTCAGGAGCGCTGAAGGCCAAGAAAGGAGTTATCTATTATGAGCCATTCAGAAATTACTACGACGAAAATGTAAATATGCCAAAACGGGAATTATTGGTTCAGAAACTGGACAAGGAAGTTTCTTAACATGGAAACTACGAAATCCCTGGTACATGCTTTCGTTACATCAGAGGTCGACTACTGTAACTCGTTGCTGTATGGTGTTCATAAATATTTATTGCTACAGCTCCAACGAGTATTAAACTGTGCTGCGAGAATAGTGTTTAAATCAGCAAATATGATCACAGTAACACCATCGTATACAACGGCTATGATTTTT
>JAHPZR010049179.1:0-5000 GCA_019787425.1 Platygyra sinensis | reverse complement strand
CGAGCGTAGAAGCTGTGGACTCGTAGCCTTTATATAACCTTGAATGAAACACTCTTCGGAGTAAAACCGCTACTTGCCCGCGTAAGTGTTAGTCCTATCTAGGGCATCTCTACGTCTCAACAAGACAACGGATTTTTATCCAACGTCATTCCTGATCAACTTTTACGCTACAAAACCTTGAAATTCGATAAAATACTACATCACTCCTTTCTGGTTGAGTGTTTTTTAACATTTTCGAAATGAAACGGGTTTTGTTGGCATATTTTTCGCACTAATTACTCACGCAGCACGCCACGCGTGCGGCACATCCAGAGTGCGACCTTCACACCTCACAGGATCGAAATTTCCTTAACGTGTTTGGTTGGTCAATTCCTACCAATCAGCTTAATGCTTTAACAACCAATCACAAAACACCTTGCTGATTTAAGGAACACTATAAAAAGAGACTTGACTTCACTATCAGCACTCAGCACTAGCTCCCATTGCGAGCTCTTTGAATAAAAAGCAACTGACGAAGAATCCAGTAGTTTGGGTTCGAAACCGGTCTTGCGCTAATAGCTGATATACAGTTCTTTTCAGAACTACGAAATTTAACTGAAGCAAAAAAAAAATGGCTGAAAGCCGGTATACTTCGTCCAACGAAATAGTTGTTGACCAGCTGAAACTAAAGGCAAAAAACAAGAGCACTACTTAATTAACACAAACGTGGTTGAATGTCTGGGAAAACTGGCGAAATGAAAGAAAATTCAATCCTAAACTGGAGGAGTATGAGCACGAAGATCTCGATGAAAAGTTACAAATGCTGAGTACTTACCATGATGGATTAGAGTACGAACCGGAGAGTTTGAAGTCCATGCTGGCAGCCTTTAACCGGCGTTTAAAAGAACGTGACTACATGTACTCAATTACACTGGACCGGGAGTTTTATCAGTCCAAGTTCGTGCTCGAGGGAAAAGTAAAACATCTTCGCCAGCAAGGAAAATGGAAGAGGCCGAACGCGGCTAGTGCACTGCTAAGCAAAGAAGAAAAAATACTATGGACAGCAAGAACCCTAGGCGATTCCAGTCCAGGAGTTATTTCTCAGACGATGTAGTGGAAAGCAACTGAGGGCAGTAAACGTTTAGAGGCAGTCTATTATTCAGGTGATCGGCCACGCAAATGAAAAGTCGCCGAACGACTACAATGAAAGAAATGAAAGGGAGCATCTGCAGCTATCGCACATCACACATCAGCAGAACTCCACAGACACCAACATCAAACAGTTTCCTAGGATTTTCAGTGTGGTATTTTCTTCCAACCAGTACGGAACAGATCCAGCAAGCAAGCAGCCATCATGCTTTTACGGTAAACAATTTCCACAACTGTCAAGTCACGTTTAGCGTCATTCAAGGACAGGCGGTTCACCCAAAAGTTCAGGGGCCAGTTGTTCAAAAGCTGGATAACCCTATTCACCGGATAAATCGCTATCCAGTGGATAAGTATTGACAAAACAAACCACGCTATCCGCTGGATAGCGATTTATCCGGTGGATAGCGTTATCCAGCCTTTGAACAACAGAGGCCAGATCAGTATTAACTGTCTGTTCGAGCATAGTTAATAGAGGGAACTATGGTTCGAGGTAACTCATTACGGAACAATTACAAACTTGCCACCGCTTAACTGATTTTTCATGCTCTTGATATAAAAACTTGTTCAGTTCATAAAGTTTCTGAAGTTTACCTGAAAATTCACGCTTGGTTTACCTGTCACTAGGTTGTAACTGATTGGTTGAAATAAAACATGTGAGCAGTTTGGAAGCCACTTCAGAGTTGCGTGTCCATAGAAGCGTGACGGTCGCGTTTTCTTGATTTTTTTATAATTTTGATGAGAATATTATGAATAAAAAATCGTATGATCGCTCGTGCATTTCGTGATATATGGTCACTCGTGATGTTTTTCAAGTTCTCAAATTGCACTCGCCTGCGGCTCGTACAATTTTGAGAACTTGAGAAACGTCACTCGTGCCCATATATCACGAAATGCACTCGCGTTCATACGATTTCCTATACTAATAATAATAATAATAATAATAATAATAATAATAATAATAATAATAATAATAATAATAATAAAGTAACTGCGAGAAACTTTCGTGCACTATTTTTACATTTCAAAGACATTTTACAGAAATAGAGCACTGTTCGAGCACTTTTTGGCGATTTTTCCAGCGCAATCGGGACAGACCTAGCGCGCATACAGGAGACAGCAGATTATGTATGGCAGTCCATCATCGAGTGAAAATCGTACCTATGTAGATCTATTAAATTTTCAGGCAAGAATAAAGCCAGTTTTGCCTAGAGAGGAATTCACTAATGGCGACTCGTATTTTGTTTTAAAAGAACGCATTAACGACAATTAGTGCATGTGAAGGAGTCAATCAATGCTATATTAGATCAGGATGCAAATTTACCTCTTTTTTTCCTCCAAGGAGGTTCACAAATGATACCAGCGCAAGAACAACAATGATTAGTAGAGAAAGCAATTTAGCCGTGTTTACGAGCACGCTTAAGACGCAGCTCACACCGCGGTGACAAAGTTCAGATGATCTTAGACCCCTGGCCACAGTTGTTCGAAGAATAGATAACGCTACCTACCGGATAAATCGCTATCCAGTGGAAAAGTGTTAACAAAACAAACCACGCTATCTGCTGAATAGTGATTTATCTAGTGGATAGCGTTATCCACCCTTTGAACAACCCGGTCCTGGTCAAACACTCTTATTCTGGAAACCAGTGCCCTTCTCGATATTACCTGGTCAGGGACAGTCGGCCTATCACAAAAGAATGCCAGGACGGAAAAAAAAATTTTCTGCTGCCCTGGGTACAAATTTTATGGAAAAGAGCCGAAATGAACTTTTAATTTCTAAGGGCAATGAAATTTTTTTTTTTTTTTTTTTTACAGGTATGTAAAGAATTAATAGTGTCTATCTACGTCCTTCAAAAAACAGGAAAAACCAACGGTGGAATATTTCATGTAAAATGACAAAAAAGTTGTGAAAGTAAGGGATAAGAACCAACGATTAGGTGTCCTCTATTAATTCCATGCATGTCCTTATTTTTTAGTCGGGATCATTTGCGGTTCTCATCGGGGATTATTTCCGGTCCGAGATCATTTTGCGGTCCAATTTGGGGATCATTTGCGGTCCTGGGATCATTTGCGGACCCGTACAATACTAGGAAATCTCGATGTTTGGACACTTAGAAAAAATTCGTACTCTGACGCCGGTGTCAAATCTCATAGAAAAATTGAAGTTGGAAGCCTGGTTACTTGCTTAGAAATGCGAAGCGATTCTTGGTGATATTTTGATTTTTTTTGTGCACGAATTCTCTTAGCTTCGGCATACTATGTTAAAAAACCTCGACTCACGGGCACGGTTGTTCAAAAAACTTACCCGGCAGTCAAATAATGAATAATCAATACATAATGAATACACGATACATTCAATATCAATATCCATGAAAACCAGATCGATGAAACCTCCCAAGTGTATTTCAGCATTTCGATCTATATGGTCGGAAACACCAAACGCGTTTTTACATTGTTCTGGTTTTGCACAAATTGTACGAACTTTGCCTGACTCACGGGTACGATTTTTCAAAAACTACATCACCTTTCCAGTACCCGGCAATCACAAGTTCTTCCCTTTTTTCCACCAAAATTTTTCATTTGAACCTGCTGAGATGTTTTTGGTCTTAATAATTGCCTCACCAAACTAGTACAAATAGCTATAATAATATGCTTAAGCGTTCGGTGACGAAACTACACGACAGGGAAATATGGATCCGGTGTAACACTTCAGTTGCGTGACAAAGGTTGCACATGGTGTTATTAATTTTCGCGCCAAAAGGAACTCAGCGATGGCAGCGATGAAAGTACTGTCAGTGCTGTACTTTAAGCTATTAAATGTACTTTCCCTACACGGCTTATTCAGCTATCAATGTTATGCCCGAAGTGGGGACTTTTAACGTCCTTGCGCACCCCACGTGGGGAATTTTAGCAATCTTTGAACATAAATGTTTTCCCCGGGATCGGGAAGTTCGATCAATGTAAAATGAAAGCGAGGAGGGTTTTAATTGCGGGGAGGTTGGATACGAATGTTCCGCCATCTTGAAAGTACCAAGAATTCCCAGAAGTTGAAACTTTCCAGTTGCAATAAAATGGAGGAAAGAAACAACTTTCACAAACCATTGTTGTTTTTAAATATTGATGTATTTGTAAACAGCTACTTTGTTTCCGTTCCAAAGTCTTACTGAATTTTCATGTAATTGCTATTCATGCTGTTCTTTTGTCTTTTTGTGACTGTTGGTTAATCAAGTGCAGCAGTTGTATGTATGTATGTATACGTAATTGGCCACTCCTCATCGGGGCTTTTCAGGACCAATGTAAACAAACAATGACAAATTAATATTCATATAATTATAACTAGGTTAAGAATCCCAACTGACGGGGGGCAGACCAGTTGGCTATTTACAAGCGTAGCCGAGAAGTTGAACTCGGGGCTTCCGAGATCAATATCAGCTAGCTGTCAGAACGGGATTTGAACCTGCAACTTACGGATTTGAAATCCGGCGCTCTAACTACTCGGCCACGCAACCATTAAAACCGGATCGCAACTGGTTTTGTTTTTGGTAAAGACAACAAGTATAGCATAGGTAATATCACATGAAACTACAGCATGAGGGCCAACAATAACTTGAAGACCGAGGACAAACTTTAACACTCTTAATTGGGAGTATAAATAGTCTGGCAGGAAGGGAGACTGCGTACAAGTAATTGCTAGACCAAGTTGTTTCGTCGGCCATTGCTTCTGTCGTAGCGTTGTTGTGTAATTGCAGCCGTTTTACCAGTTTTGTGAAAATTTAAAAATTTAGAAATTTACAAATTTAGAAAATTTAGAAATTTACATTTGTGGGGCTTTTTCACACGCGCCAAACAAACAGTCAGGCGCGAATTCATCTACA
>JAHPZR010049177.1:7500-13734 GCA_019787425.1 Platygyra sinensis | reverse complement strand
ACAAGTGATTTCTCGAGATGTTTCCCTCGCCTTGTCATATTCACCAACTAATTTATACACAGATCCAAGGTTTAAGTAGCAGTGCGCTTCTCCATTTCTGTCACCGATTTCTTTTTTTCATTACAAGTGATATCTCGAGATGTTTCCCTTGCTTTGTCATATTCGCCAAACTAATAGATACACAGCTCCAAGGTTTAAATTACAGTCCGCTTCTCTATTTTCTGTCTCCTATCTCTTTGTTTCATTACAAGTGATTTCTCGAGATGTCTCCTCGCCTTGTCATATTCGCCAAACTGATTCACACACAATTCCAAGGTTTCTGTAACAGTACGCTTCTCCATTTCTGTCGCCGGTTTCTTTATTGATCGCAAATGATTTCTCGTGATGTTCCCTCGCCTTGTCATATTCGCCAACTGATTGATACTCAGTTCCAAGTTTTATGTAACAGTCCGCTTCTCCATTTCTGTCCACGATTTCTTTTTGTGATCGCAAAGTGATTTCTTGAGTAGTTTCCTCGCCTTTTCAAGTTGGCCAACTGATCCATACACAGCTCCAAGGTTTAAGTAAACAGCACGCTTCTCCATTTCTGTCACCGATTTCTTTTTTGATTGCAAGTGATTTCTCAAGATGTTCCCTCGCCTTGTCATATTCGCCAACTGATCCATAAAACAGCTCCAAGGCTTTCGTAACAGCAAGCTTTTGCATTTCTGTCACCGAAATCTTTGCTGATTAGTAGCCCTCTCTCGAGGAGTTTCTCTCGCTTCTGCGTATTTACTTTGACAGAAATACATGTTTACTAGACTGGAGCTTAGATTGTATTCTTTAAGTTTTTCCCCACTTTCTCGGTAAAATCTGCACAATTTCTTTTTGTGTATTTTATGGCATTTGTGTTATCGTTAATAGCACGATAAGCATTAGACATTATCAAATACACCATCTTGTACAATGATCTGGCTAGTTTATCGTCTTTGATGCCTGCCTTTTGTTTGAAGATGGCTAAGCATTCCTTGCATATTTTCGATGCTCTTTAGAACTCGATTGGTGTTGAGAAGGAAGTAAGAGACTATGAGGCCGATAGAGATGGCTTTTATAACTTCGTCGTTGTCGTTCATGTCAACCACTTCTGTCAGGATTAAATGTAAATTACAGTGGAAAGAAAATTTTTACGTCAAGTCTGTTAGTTTTTCTCAAAGTTTTTCACTTGAAGTTTCGGGAGACTATATTTATTACTATTCAACACGTTTTCCGTAAAACGTAGTGCAACACCATTGTAACCATGGGAGTTCTTGACATAGTTTAGAAATGGTTTGAGAGGGTCAAAAATAATTACAGGCACAACTTATATCTGGCAGGATTGAAATAACATTTTTGAAAAGAAGGATTTTTTAGTAGTGACTAGACAGCTCGAAGTCTAGTCACGAACAAAATCCGTGGGGAAGACGGCAAAAACAAGTGAGCTTGGGCGGGGGCGTGGACTGTCCGCGTGAGCGCGCGAGCGTCGATGGCGCGAGCCGCTGTTTACGAAACCACGAAGGCGACGCCAAGGAACAACGTTCATTAAGGACGTTCGCGGCCCAAAAACTTCCCACGCACAGATTTTTTTACAACTTTGACTGCAGGTAGAAAGTGATAAGACTAGATTAAAAACGTAAAAAAATCGGGGGTCACCGAACTCGTTTTGAAGATAAGGCGCAGCTCAGACCATAGCATTTCTAGGATTTCCAGTAATTCGAGGCGATTCTGGCCGATTCATTACTATCGGCATATATTTAAGTTGAAGAATCATATCTAAGTTATGTGTGTTTAAAACAGCATATATAGGCCTATTTGATAGATCTTTGGTACATATGTCATTAAATCAGCTAGAATTAGCCTTAAAACAAACAACTTCTAAGTTACGCACACCTGTATCCACGTACCAATTCGACCCTATTTGAATAGTATATGAGAAATAATTAAAATTTCCCACGTACAGATTTGTTTTGATTTTTTAGTATAATGGAAAGAATCAGAAAAGGAAGTGATCTGCCGAAAAAAAAAGTGGTGTTCACGGAGCATCCAACAAAAATATTCCCACACAAAGTTAACCCAAAAGTCATCAGCTCTATATTTTGTTGAGTTTTCGACGCGGTGCGCGCGCTTGAAAATGACGTGGCACGCCGCGTGACCAATGAATAGCGTGCGCACTAGAGATGCGCAGGAGCAATGGGCGCAAACGTCCTTAAGGTGACCGAACACAATTTTCGCGCGCACTCTTGCTAATGTAATTCAGCACGCGCCATAAGTGTTGCATAAAAGAAAACATGGCATCAATACAGCGATCATTTTATTTGATCAATGTCCGCGCTATCTGAATTGTTTTTTCTTCACAAATGAACACAATGTATTGATAGTTTTTACTCTTTTATTACAAAAATATGCCAGCAAAGGCAACGATGGAAAAGAACTCGATCAGCTCAGCTTTTCTTTGTTGCTAAAAGACCCAGTTAAATGCAGCGCATGTGTAGTAAACTCGAAAAGACTGCGATTGAGTGAAGAATTGACTTCAACGAGTTACGCCTATTTCTCAAGAGCCCCTCATTAGAATTTCACGAAATTTGGCACAAAAATACTTTAGGAAACAAGCAACCGGAGGATTGAAAAACGTGAACTCTAACAAAGGAAATTCAAGATATGCCAGTGAACCTTCAACGAGGGATAATTAAAGATCTCTTTGCTAAATTATTATTAAAATAGCGCTAACTTGTGAGTATCGTTACAAGTTTGTTACATGCAAATTATAAAGAAAATCTAATGACTAGATTTTCTGCAATAAACAAAACCGATTTTAATCAACTGTTTATATTTAATCGTGCCGAGGGCACTGTTTATATTTAATCGTAGCCGAGGGCAACTCTAGCTTCTTGCAGCTAAAAGCATGAACCAATTGTTTTATAACATAGCCGGTGGAATTGTGCATAAAATCCGACGCGAATAACGGACAACAATATCAGAAGTGATTGTTCGCGGTAAGCGAAATAAACAAAATAGGAATTGGTTTTATTTCAATCTTTCTTTTGAAAGCTCGAGTTTCATATTTAACAATTTCAAAACGGAAAAATTTAAGCTTACCTTTGAAGGATGAAACAGACCAGTTTGTAACTTGTTTGGTTTTACCAGAGTGTCTTTCTGTCAAAATTGCATTTCACCCTCGAACAGTGAAGCGAATCGTGATGGCGCCGATGCCGAGTCTCCTGTTCCGTTGTTTTTCTCTTTTTCTGCCTCATTTAAGAACTCCAGCCCAAGAGAAAAGGTCGGAAATTGTCTTTGTTTTGGGACTGGTGGGTGGAGTCTCTGTTTCTATCCATTATTGTCGCGAAATATCTGAATATTTTTCCCCACGCCAACAATGGCCGCTCGCGCGAAAAAAAAATTTTCTGGCAAAGCGATTTGCTCACGCCATCAGCGCGAGAGTGCACCATCGGGATTTTAAGCACGCTTACGTATACTAAATTTGATTGCGTGGCTCTGCTAGCTATGTTATAAAACGTGTTTTAACCGTTAATTACATGCAGCTTAAATCAAAATTGGATAGCTAGATGTTTACAAGAAAAACTTGAATCGCATATGTTTATTTAATCACTATAAAGATTAACTGGAGCGCTTAAGAATCAATTTACTTTTCCACTCTAGTATATTATATTTTACACCAGTATTGTGTATTGTATTACAAGGCCTACAACGCCAAGCATCACAACGTTTATGCAGTTGAATTTGCCGGGTTTATAATCTTGAGCAGTTACAATTCAAAAATGCCAACAATACATCTCCTTTTGAAATGGCATATAGACTATTTTAATTATAAAACAATTCTTGGAAACAAAACTTTACAACTTACTGTACTTACCTTTACAAAAAGGCTTTATAACATAGCTATATGCTAGCGCGCGCTGTGATTGGCTAATTTTCTATGAAAAAGAAATGGATGGTTCATAGAGATGGTTCATGCTGACGCCATCGTCGGTGAAATTTCTTGCCAGCGAAAGTTTTTCTCACAACTTTTTTCGAGTAAAACTTAACTTTAGCTGTTACTAATAGCTAGTGTTTTTCAACATTTGAGTTAGGGTTTCTCGATGACTTTGGAGACTTGGAAAATTAATGTGTCTGAAATGGTTGCAGAAACATCAGTGCTACCGGTGAAAACAACACGTGCACGCGCACGTGCACGTGTAGCGAAACGTGCTGTCAGTGAAAACAACACGTGCACGTGCACGTGCAGAACTTGCAATTTGATAAGTGCAGAAAAAGCGACTTTTCAGCGTGAAAAATGTCTTGCTATGTTATAAAAGCAATGGACAATGCCTAGCTAGCGTCCATCCAATTCGGGATCCACTTGGATAGTTGGGAGAGCACTTAGGTAGCTAGAGATGCTCTCGGCTGCGCCTCGAGCATCTCTTACGCTACCTTCGTGCTCTCCCAACTATCCGCGTGCATCCCGAATTGGATGGACGCGCGCTAGGCATTGTCCATTCCTTTATTAACGTTCCGAAATTTAAATACAGCCCCGAATCGAATTCAAAATTGAAGTCTGCATCAACCGAAATGAAATCTCCTTCACAAAAATAACAATGATATCAGAATTATCATCTTTTCGAACCGTGGGATAAGCTTTCAATTTCGACTGGCCATGAAGTATTTCTTACTTCACACTTGCGACACGTTTCATTTTCCTTTTATATCAATTTTATTCGCTATTCAAGTCACAAAACAGGGACTGGGTACATGTTTCAGTAATCTTAATAATAATTGTACCTATTTTTATAAGAACGAGAAGAAGAAGATAATATGTTTTATCCCCAATGTAAGCCTTATTTACCAGCTAATCAAACTCTTGACATATTTTTATTTCACTTTCATCTTCAGAAACTCCAGCCTGACCCTTGAATATCTACAATCTCGATTCATATCTCAAAATGATATCACAAGAATATGCAATGCAAAAGATACCGAGATTAAAAGGGCCGGGAAAAAGGAAAGGAGAGAGGCAAGAAAAAAAATTCTGAACGGGCAGTCAAAAAAAGTACAATTTTTTTGGCTTATGCGCATGCACCAAATTGAAATAATTCAGATATTTTTTCTTCAGGAGATCTATCTGTTTGGTACAAAAGAGCTTTTTCAGCGAAGCTTAAGCTCATTCAGCGTCATGGCAGCCAAATTACTGGTTTAACAGTTAAACTACGGCATTTTGGGGTGAAAATTGAGCAGTCAAAAGATTAACATTGGATTCTTTATCATTATCAGCATCAAGAGGCTTAAAAATGCTTCGACTCTCCGAAGAGAAGTCAGAGATGGATTGGGAGGACGATTGGGAAGAAGAAGAAAATTCCTAGTTCAGGGCTATCATCACTGAAAGTGTGGTGTTGTTTCTTAAAATATTGATATGTCTGCTACTATCCAGACCTTTGGGCAACATGGAAACCGGTCGAAACAGAAGGAGAAAATCAATGGAATTTCACCAGTGCCACGCTAAACCACGTTCGATTTGTTTTTTACCACAATATCAAAGATGACGAAAGAAATCTTTGCCAAGATTTGTTGCCAATTGAAAACACCGACTCGGACTTGAAAGTACACGCGCTGCACTATGCAGATGGGCTACTTGTACGCGTCAGACTTTCCTTTCAAAAATTTTCGCAAACTCACTCAACATGCAGAAACAATACAAAAAAAATGTAAAAGAGTAATGAGGCGTACTCGTTGTCGGTAAGACCACAATATCAACGTCAAAGAAAATGGTTTTTTTTTTCAGAGCGCGAGCCTAAAAAGGCAATGCGCGAAACATTGACGCGAGCAGCGTGGTTGGGACCAAGTAATTTTTGACTGGTTTGTTCTTAGCATGCGCATGCAAGTTAGCCTGAACTCTCTTTTCGCCCGCCCGGGTTCAGCCCCTGTAGGGGCAGGAAGAAAGGAGAGTTCAGGGACTGGACCCAGTGGCCCAGGCATTGGTACAATGACGGGCAAGATGGTCCGCTTCATTACAACGATGACACTTATTCTTGTCGGGGCATTCATTATTAGCTTTATGACTCTGAGGGCTACAAGAATTACAGATAACTGGTTGGTCTTTGTACCAAACCCAACCAATAAAACAATTAATTGAAACCAGACTAGGGGTGGTCCTCTCAATAACACTATTTATTGAGGCGAGTCCCCGTGAAAATATCCTCACGATATATATCAGGCTTTTGGAGAGGA
>JAHPZR010049177.1:0-5000 GCA_019787425.1 Platygyra sinensis | reverse complement strand
TTGTTCGACATTGTAACGTAACATGAAATACTGTTTCAATCTGTAGCGATCCTGATACCTCTAAACGCATCGACGAGAAAAATCTTAGCCGACCGCAGAAAACTATTTTGGTTCTCATAGCAAAACTATTTTTGAATCCAGCGACAGGAATAATTCTGGCCGAGCTACAAAAAAGAATAGGGTGTAGCTGATATATTTTGATTGCAGGAACCAAAATAATTAGACGCCTAGCGATTAACGACGGAAACCAATTTGAATATTGTACCCTCATCACAGCAATTCTCAATTATGCGAGAGACGTCTATTTTAACCTTAACAGCGTGTATAAAAATCTCGAAGTGTGACGATCAGACTAGAAAATAACTCAACGAAACAACAGCTCGGAGTGAGGTGATCAGCAACAGAAGTAATGTTGAATGGTGGTACAGTGAAAACGTCGAGAGTGTAGCGGGTTAGAAATCTTGATCGCACTTGATCGCACTTGCAAGAAAACCAGCTCTTCATTTATTCAATTTGCCTCAAATGTTGCATGAAAAATTTGACCAGTTTTTCAAGCCCTGGCCAGCATATCAACGCAACATATCGCAATATTCAGTAGGATTGAGCAAAAAAACTCTTGCGATGCGTGACACTGTGGAAAAGTAGTATAGAAGGCTAAAATGCTTAGAAAAGTGTCAAATTTTCAATATCGCAATATTGTTGGGCACAACATATTGCGCGCGTTTGGCCACTCTGTTGCGGCGTGTTGCGATGTGTTGCGATGTGTTGCGACATGTTGGGCGTTGTTGACTGAATTTGAAAATGGTCAAATTTTTCATGCAACATTTGGGGATGTTGCATGATGTTGTAGTCGTTTGGCCAGGTTCGTGCAGCATGCGCACTAGTTCGATTTTTGTTTCGAAGCTTTATTTCACACGGCTAACGGTAAAAAGAACACACTCACGATTAAAAATACGTAAAAAAAACCAATACACAAAACGAAATAGGATCAGTTCTTCTATATGCTAACAGTTCTTAAGTCACTCGTTAGACCTAAAACTGTAAAGAGTTACGTCTGTATAACGACTAGGCGGTTTGACCAGCCACCCACTTCTTGTACGGACTTAACTTTCACAGCCTGTAAGTGAGACTTGCTGCTGCAAAGGCTGATCTTTGACTCGATCTTTGGCTTGATCTTGGTTCATTGAAGTGGTCGCTAAGGGCTGATCTTTATTTGACTCAGTGCTCGGGGTGGTAGACTGATTAACCTTCGTCGTCGCCACTGGCTTCAGCGTTGGTTGTTCATCGACGAGGTGATCCCTAACTTTGGAGTTATGGTGGTTTGAAGGCGTTGGCCATTCCTCAGCTGGGGCACTATCAGCCTCTGCAGAACGTTTCAGGTGCCTCCGAGTTCTGATGTAGAGCTGACCGTTTGACTCCACTACATAAGATCTTCTACCCAGTGGCTTGAGTACCTTGGCTTTCCTCCATGTCTTCTCGTTCAGCCGAAAGGGCTGCATCCGAACAAAGTCGTCTTTCTGAAGGTTCGGTAGGTCGTTTGCTGATCTGTCATAATAGAACTTCTGCGTCAACTTTCTCAGCTTGTCTTTCTCTAGAGTGTCTTCTGCTACGCTAGGCTTCAGCAAGTTGCTAGAAGTAGGAAGATTTGTTTTTGTTCTCCTGCTAAACAGACGCTGAGCACGACTGGTATCGAATCCTTCCTGTGGGGTGTTACGATGAGCCAACAGCGCCAGGTAGGGGTCACTTTTAGACGCTGCAGTTTTTTTGAGGATCTTCTTTGCTTCCTTAACAGCAGACTCAACTCTATCATTAGACTGATGGTGGTAAGGTTTCGTTGTCACGTGATTGAAGCCGTACTCCTTGGCGAACTTCTTGAATTCTCGACTTGTGTACTGGGAACCACTGTCCGACACAACCTCATCTGGAATCCCATATCGTGCCATATTTGTCTTCAGTTTCCTGACGACAATGGAAACCTTCAGGTCATACAGCCTGTCGATCTCGAAGAAACCGGAGAAATAATCTACGGTCACCATGTAACTCTTGTGGTCTAAGTCAAACAGGTTGGTGGAAATTTTGGCCCAAGGGCGATCTGGAACGTCATGACTGATGAGTGTCTCCTTCTGCTGTCTTGTGCTGTAGGACGCACATGTTTCGCACTTTGAGGTGAAATCTTTTATATCGCTATTCATATTGGGCCAATAAATTGTCTCTCTGGCGCGCCTCAGCGTTAATTCTATTCCTTGATGGCTGGAGTGCAATGTCTGAAGCATGCGCTTTCGAAGGGCCTTAGGCACCACGGGCCTGTCTCCTCTGAAGAGTAGACCATCCTGAATTACCAATTCATCGCGGATATCACTTCGTTCCTTTGATGGAGCTTAGCTTGAGTACATCACACGTTGCTCCGGTGTCGATTTGGAAATTAATTTCGGGACCACCCTTTAATTTCATAGTCGCAGTAATCTTTGATGGGATATTGCCCTGTATCGCGTGCACCGAGTCGACTTCTGGAGTTAACTGGACTGTAAACAGTGATTCACCAGAATCACTGGAAGAAACTGAGACTGTATTGACACGTTTTTTTCTTCGTCCACGTTGCTTGCAGACTCTTGCAAAGTGATTACTCTTTCCGCACTTTCCGCAAGTCTTTCCATACGCCGGACATTTTTCCCTCTTGAGCTCGTGATTTCCTCCACAGTATTTGCATTTGCAGTATTTGGCATTCTTTGAATCTCTTGGGTCTTTCGGTAATTTTGGTTTTCTGTCATCGCCATGTTTCAAAGCGTGTACTTCATTCGAATCCGTAGCTGTGGCAAGATCCTTTAAATGCTGTGCAGTTGTTTCTCCACTTTTGCAGATGTCAATTGCTTTTTCTAGAGTAAGTTGTCTTTCTTGCAACAGCTTCTTTCGCAAGGCAGGCTCTTTGACACCAAACACAATTCTATCACGTATAAGTGAATCATGTAAACACTGACAAAAATTACACGATTTCGCAAGTGTTCTAAGTGCCGATACATAGTGATCGATACTTTCATCCTCTTTCTGCGATCTGGAGTTAAATAAATACCGCTCGAACGTCTCATTGGTTTGGCCAATACAATATTCTTCGAATTTTTGAACAACAGAGTCGAGTACTTTCGAACTTTCGGGCGGGTTGAATGTCATACCTTCGTAAATTTCAAGAGCTTCTTCGCCGATCGCAGAAAGAAAAGTCGCAGTCTTGTATTCTTCGTCGAAACGCTGGAGCCTTACAACCACGGCGTAATTATCCCAGGCTCTTTTAAACTTCTTCCAGTTAGCGGCAACGTTGTCAAGAATTAACGGTTTCGGCATTGGTATGCCACTCGGCAAGGAAGACTGCTGCATTTGTGCACTTCCAACGGACGCTGTATTAGCCGTATTAGTCGCCGTAGCTCCCTCTTCGCCTGACATCTTGCAGTTACGCGGCAAATTTTTATCCTGACACCATGTTTCGAAGCTTTATTTCACACAGCTAACGGTAAAAGAACGCACTCGCGATTCAAAATACATAATTTATACGTACGGGAGAAAGTCCGCTGACAGGGGCAGAAAGTCCGCTGACAGGTACAGATAAAGGTACAGAAATTTACAGCCATATCGCAACACCAGCTGGGGACAAAATAAAATCATTGACATTATAGTTCTCCATCACTGCTACTCAACATCTTCTAATTACAGACTCCGAGAGCACGGTAAGTAGTAAAGCCTTGCTGGTTTAATGGCGGTGTGTGAAACGAGGAAACGATCAGTCCAAATAAACATAGCGCTAGTTCAAGACTAGAACAGTGCGGCTCTCCCACAAGGACGATAGTTTGCTCTTAAAAACTTATCTAACTTCTCCTCTGGACAGAGAGAAACAGTCATTGCCACCGACGAGTTCAAATAACGTAACCACAAAATACGATCCTTTGTGAGGGAATTAAGAACCCGATTTTTTCTTTGTGGATAATAAATCCCAAAGATTCTAGGGTTGTTCGAACAACAATCTACGCAGCTCTCTTGGGAAGAAAATTTCACGAGAGGAGCTGATAATGGACCATTATCAGAGATAAACGACCAGTCTTTATTCCCTTGTTACCGAATACTGACCCAACAAAAGGCTTCAACACCTTGGTGAAAACTCTTGGAGCCGAGAGAAGCCCGAAGGTCACAACAAATGAAATTCAAAGAGAGTCAAGTTCCACTCCAGACCTCAAAGACTGCAAATGATCCGGATGTACTAGGGGATCGCCATAGTAGGGCATCTTTAAGCATCAATTGTAGTAATGAAAGAAATTCAGGACCCCGACAAAAGGTCCAAGCAAGAGTGTTTAATCCTTTTTCCATCTTGAACTGATGGTATTGCCACAAACTCATTGCGAGGTTTCAAATTAAATAAACAGGCCTTAGGATCGCCACTTTTCTTCGGTATGATAAACAAATTAGAGAACGAATTGTTCGCGGGCTAAACGAGGCGCGTCTAATAGCAACCTTTTGTAACATCTTCTGAACCTTCGAGGATCCAATTAGTTTTCTTTTCCCACAGTTCAGAAAAAAACCAATCTCATGAGGTGTGATCGAACGTGAAAGCGTCACAAACAAATTTACATCCTTATAGCCGCTCCCGGCTTGTAGAGACCCACTATCAGAAGGTAAAAATTACTCCAAAGAACAATAAAAATGTGTGTGCCAAACGCGCCAGCTATCCTGAGGATAGGCGGTTTGGAAACAGGCAAATTAATGTTGTTTCGTCCATTGTACTAGCGCTCTTTCGGAGGCTGACGTGTCGGCGACTGGCTCTCTCTGATATGGTAGGGTGGCTGGTACTCGTAAGCGCGCTGAAGTTAAATTACTCTGCCATAATTAACCAAAAACGGCGATAAAGCAATCGAATGTGGTACGAGGCTTTTTAAAAATAGGTGTAGGCCGACGGACGAAGAGCTCGCTTTACGCCGATTCATGGCCCTATACTCTTTAGTCCGCCATTCGCTTGACTTGCG
>JAHPZR010049176.1:7500-18968 GCA_019787425.1 Platygyra sinensis | reverse complement strand
ATGACTAAAGCCGATTTGTTTTCTCGGAATATTTGAAGCATATCCTGTTGAACGCTTTTGAAACCTTTTACGCGAGCTTCAGTGCAAAAAACATTCTAGATATAACCAGAGTATGTGGGCCGTCAATCATCTCATTCGCCATGCATGAAGGGACCCCTAGAGCAAGCAAATCTCCCACGCAGACAAAATTATTTCTGCGCGTGTTCGTCTGGAAGCTACGCGACTGAAACAAGGACTCTTGAACGGTGTCCCCCTTTTAAAAACCATATCGTATGGCTTGTGAGGTTATTAGTTTTATGGAATTAAGTTTAGTGCAGTCGGTAGCCCAAGAAAAATACGTGCAGAAAGGTAAACTTGCTTGCTCAGTTGATTAAAATTGCACTTCGGGCTCATTCATGCATGCGAATTTTTATTTGTTTTTGTAATTTAGTGTCAGTAAAAAGGCAGCTAAGAACCCCCCGGCCCCCCAAACGTTTTCATTTATAGAGTTTCAAGGATCGTAGTTAAGTACGTGTTAGCGAGCTAGCCTTACATGCCGACAAGTGAATTAATAATTTTTAATTTACGAGAGGACCTCTGCAAGGTTTCACTTTTTCAGGTAAAATTTTCTATTTACAGTCGGCAAGGAGCGGGAGATGGATGGACGGCCACCAAAACTTCTGGTTTTGTCCTAGGCCTTGTTTGCGCCCACAAGGTCGCGTGTTCATTGATACCCGCTGGCTGTAAACGTAAAAACGATTTTCAATGGAGCATTTAAACATCCAACAGTCAAAACAGCCGTGGCCCAACAATGTCTGCCATAATATCATCGTGATGTGATGCAGTCGCGGTAAACCAAGGCCCGTGAACATGACTCGAGTGAACAGTTTATTGTTGTCGACCCTTTGTACGCCAGCCGGCAAATAATTTTTGCCAGAAGGCAGGTCATTTGTCAGGCCAGAGGCCAGTTTTGACCGTACAAGAAGCCAGTCTGGCTGGACAAAAATACAAATCAGTATGAAGAAGTTAAATCAGTTTCAGAGAGAGCAATCTTTTGACACATTCAGATGACATAAATTTAAGGAGGCTCGACAGAGTTTTTCGTTGCTGCAGTGTTTGTGAAACGATGGAAGATTACAAAGAAGGATATTTAATGGTGTGGGCAAGCTATATGTCTCCTTACAACTCTATTATTGGGCTATACTTTGAGGGTAGTTGTGACGTCATATCAGTTACCATGGCAATGCACAAAGCTCACAGAAACTTCCACTAAATTTCAGTTTTTGTAAATTATCTGAAAAACTAATTCGGGGACCTACCATTTTTATTTCTTTGTTTGAAAATGTGCTAATTTTGCATCAGCTGACCCGTGCAGTGCACGTGCAGCTAAAAACCCTTTCGAGCCTCCTTAAACTACGTAAAATAAAGATTTCTTTTTGAGAACCAAATTTAGATGGATTTTTCAGTCTATTCCCTTCACATTTCATTTTTAGTGGTTTTGTATTTCCTTTTAGGTATAATTTAAGGCTATCGTGCAATTAGGGTCTATATTGCTTTTTGGGCTAATTTTTTTGGTACGATCTAGCTAATTTTTGGCAGATTGACTCGTTTTGACACGAAAATTGGAAAAAGACATTCATTCAGTACAGTCGGACTAAAAAAGCCCAAGAAGTTAGACACATTTGTCTTTATTCAATTGGAAATATAACGTCTGCAGCATCATCACTCCAATTCCCAAAATATTTGTTATCAAAGTAGTTATTTTGCAACTGGAATAAGTAAGGCATCAACAGGGACACAATCCATTGGCATACATAATGTATATTCATTCAATACTAAGCTTGCAATGCAAATTTATAGGGCGATTTTCAGATGTGGCGTTTTTCGCCTTTTTTGGTTAGCAGAGGAACACTTTGTTGCCGTGTTTGGTCCATATTTCTCGTGATAAAAGCAAAAACAGGATCAGACAAGCTATTGTTTTTCGTTTAATTTACTGTGTGAACAATTTTTTGACCGATTTTATGAGGAGATTGAAGTAATCAGACAGATAAGATGGGAATGAAAACTCCATGTTTAGGCGCCCACCCGGGCTCCTTGAACAAACCTTTAGTCGCTCGCACTCAAAACTTAGGCGCCTCAGGCGACCGTTAGGCAGCAGCCTTGATTCATGCTATACGGTATCTGACAGGTTCTAATTTATTTCAATCGATTTTGCAAATGTTTTGCTTTTGTGCGTCCATGATAGCGTAAAAAGTTTGATTGTGTAGATGCAAAAGACTGTGGAAACGAAACACAAAACCGCCTTTTTTCGTAATACTTTGAACTGAATAATAAATAAAATTTTCCATATTTCCCGGATATTTGGGCTACAGACATGCACGGTCATAATGTCTGACCAGGCTAAGCTTTTGCCGGTCAAAAGCTACATGTAAAATTTACCGGACATTTGTCCGATGACCGGCTGTTATTTGCAGGCTTGGTACGTGATCTAAAACAGAAAAGATTTTTAACCTTGTTAGCCTTTGGCAAATACTCTAATCTAGTAGCTCATGTTGATCATCCCTCTACAATACTTCCTAAATGCCATAAAACATGTTCCACAGAACCTTTACTCGCAGCACTTCACTTTCAATGGAAAACTGCTAGTTTAGTCTCTAAACTTGTATTTGCTTTCGTGGAAACTAAATATGAGATTTTCTGTGAACGTGTTGCTTATTTGAATCTATACTGTGACGCCGGGTCAGGCTGTTTGATTAGCAACTGTTTGCAAGTACGGTACATTGATTCTTATTATGGATAACATTTTCTGTCCTCGTACGTTATTCTTATGAGACGCCGTCAGCTTTACTTCTGAGAAAGCTTTACGTTTGTCCAGAGAAGTTCTTACGTTTCTTGTTTATCACGTAATGTTTATTCCTCCTTTGGTCCTTCTGACACTACATAGATTCAAATGCAGCTGTTTACGCGCAAGTCTGTTGACTGTTTTGCGTGTTGTATATGCGCTATCCGGCGTTCGCAAAGACTTGCTGTTTTTCGGGGAGGTTGCCTCATAGATATCAGAAATTTCGTCGGATTAAGTTTCCTCGCTTTCCGCCATATTCAAAGGCTTTTTGGTGGAATGCATGTGACGTATAACAATAGAGGACCACAGCTCTCTTATGATTGGCTATAATAAAAAACACCCGAGAAAGCCCACGTGGGAGAGTCATTCTGGGTAATGGGCTCCTGAGAGCTGATGCTAATTGCGAGAAATCAGAATTTTGGTTGAAAGAAAGCTAAAAAAGTCGAAAAAAGAAAATATATATATATAAAAAAGAGATCCCAACCCCGAGTCCCCGTTTTACTGACACCATATCCCAAACGATCGCAAGTTTGAACGCAACATATCGCAACATTGTTGGGCGCTACATGTTGCACGCGCTTGGCCACCATGTTACAAGGTGTTGCCACATGGTGGGCATTGAAAATTTAACTAGTGCGCATGCCCGGGCGCAACATTTTTGCACGAATCTGGCCAAACGACCACAACAACATGCAACATCCACAAATGGTGCATGAGAAATTTTACCAGTTTCAAATTTGAGCCAGCATCACCCATTATGCCGCAACTTATCGCAACATTTCCCAACAGAGTGGCCAAACGCACGTAACATGTTGAGCCCAACAATGTTGCGATATGTTGAGTTGAAATGGGCTTTACTGTGTTTGGGGGTTTAACCCTAACCCTTGATTCTTCCTTGTGGTAATGTTATAAATACGTCGCAAAGTTATATCATACATAGAATCGGTACAAATCATCGCATCACTGGACATGTTACACTGCTCTGGAGATTGAAGAGGGTCTTCTGGGCATGACTGACATCGGATACCGGCAACTCCTCGAAATGCTGTTCATAAGAAACAGAAAATCAACATATTGTTTTCACTTGTTCATTCCTAGGGTGCTTTCCCACACTTTGAGAAGAAATGACAGAGCAATATGTGGCTATATAAACGATGGTCACAAAAACAAACGAATTCTCACCTGATGGCAATATACATACGGCAACCATAATCGCCAGTGACAACCTCGTGATTACACTCATGTCTGACACCATCTGCATACAACAAAAAGAGTTCAAAGATTGACTTCATAATCCTTTATTTGTTGACGCCCAAAATGCTCCCAAGTACAGATTTTCTTTGCCAAACTTGCCATGAAGTAGGGTAAAGTTCAACTTCCGTGCTCGTTTTCGAGAGGCGCTTTGAAGACCACGAGATCCTAGAAACTTAGTCATTTTACAACCACCTTAGCGTACAGCTATCAAATGGAGTCCATGTAACACAACTAAGTCTGTTGAATTAACTTTTCCGTGTAAGTAAGAATAGGCCTTGAAAAATATTAAATTGAAGTCGTGTCTGTCTACGTTCTGTAAAGGATATGATAGTCTATGTTCTAAGATAGGCTACTCATGAAGTTGTAGACGGAAACAAGATATGCTTTTAATGATTTTTAAAGCCGTCAAAAACAGTATGCCCCAGTAAATTCAGAATTCAGATAATTTAAGATCAATGGCCGAATTTGCCCGTTTCAGGAATGAGTTAAGAAAGCTCAGGAACTTGTAATTTTTATACCATAATTTATAATTATACTTTTTTTAACTTTTCTTAATATTTATTTATTTTTTTTTTCTATATAGTTTTCTATTTTTCTCGGAGTATTAGCATTTATCATTGCTAGAGGCCTAACAGGCCTAATTTTCAACCGAGTTTAAATAAAGTAATCATTACCATCATCATCATCGTCGCACGAGTGAAGAAAGGAAAATTATATTCTATCATCTCACACACACATTTTCTCTGCTTGTTAAAATGGAGAAAACCAGGAAAAGAAAACCAGGAACCACGTACTTACTTTTAACATATAGACACCAGTGTTTTACTAAAAAAAATGAAAACGATATAGAACCTTGTAAAATTCATATGAAACTTCATCTGGGACAGAATTTTCCTTTCACTACACAACCGAACTGGAATACACTGAAACTGAGGCTGAGGCATGGGCGCGTTGGTCGGCCAGGTCCAAGATATGTTTAATTGTGACAAAGAGTTACATCAAATAACATCCTGCATGCGCCAAAGCTGGACACATAAACCCCAAAAACCTCTAATCAGGAAACGTTAACCGTCGACCAACTGTAGCGGCGCCACCTTTGGGGTTTTAGCGTTGATATATAAACAACAGAATGAAAGATAATTCAAGTAACGTTACCAATTTATACAATAAAAATCAACCCTGTGGAAAGTACTAGTGGCAAGGCTAACCGTAGAATATCACAAGTTTCTCAAGCGTCTTTTTTTACAAACGTACTAGCCATGAGCCTTTGCGTACTACGCTAGCACCCAGTTCTCTGTTCCTTGTAAGAAAAATATTAATCTATGTCAATACGATTATTGGCGGACAGCTATTTAAGTAAGCACCTTTGGATGGGAGATGATTGTTTAAATATCTACAACAATAATAGCTTAATATTACCATAACTAAGACAAAAATCTTGTGTAGATTTTATTTGGATGCCATTCCACGTTAAATAATGTGATTTCAAATCCTCATCATTATACTGAGTGAGCTTAAGGCGCGAGAAACAAATACCTGAAAGCAAGTGTAAACACCAACGGTAACAGCATTCGCAACATGTTGATGACCTTTTAGTTCTGCAAATGAAATTCTCGGCTTCCCAACACTACAAGCCAGTTTGGCTTTCAGTTTCGCTTCTGCAACTTGCAGCCAGAAATTCCATACTGATGTATAAAATGTGTACTGAATCTGGACAGAAACACTGATTGGTCTAACACTTGACATCATTACCCGAGGGAAAAATGAAAAGCCGAAAAACCGAATATCATTACAAACCAGAAGAATGGCAGCCGTAAGCTGTTTTCATGTAACCCGGGTCCTCAGACCAAAGAAGTCTTGGTTCATGAGATACGGATAGGTTACACGTGCTACAACCACGAACGATATCTGTCAAAATTCCTTGCTACTGACTTTCAACATCGATGACACTGAAAATATTTCGCTTCGCGTGATTGATTAAAACCGCAAACCGCACAGGACTAGTCTGTAGCACCCAAGGTATGATCAAACGTGCAGGTAGGACACGACTTTTAGTTGAGTGATTGAGATGCAGGATACTGAGTGACTGAATTGACGTTATTAATTCGTTCGCAATTTTCGCTTCGTTTAAATTGCTATGAAATGTTATGCCTATATGTAGACAAAAACCGATTACAAGGCATTCAATCCGCTTTTGCAGTAATTTATCCGAAGAACTCTTTATCATGGGAGTTCAGTTTATCTAGATAGACTATGATTACTTATGACTTGCTTCTGTTTGTGTTAAAAATTGAAACCTCGACCCGAGGAACAAATTCCATGCCATTCATTGTTTTCGGGCGGAATCATTTGCGGCCTAGATCGGGGATCATTTGCGGTTCGGGTTCATTTGCGGTCCAATTTGGGTTAATTTCCAGTCTGGGGATCATTTGCGGCGCTGTACAGATTTCTATCGCGTGATAGTTGACGAGGGCGCAGCCCGAGTAAACTATGGCGAGATAGAAATCGAGATCGAATAATCTAAATGTTTTCAGAGTACAAATCAACTAGTCGTTGTGAATGTGAAGTAAACTGAATACTTTATTTACCCTCGGAATTTAGGGTAGCTTTATCGTAGCTAATATCTCCGAGCATTTCTAAACCCAACGCTCAGTATAACAACAAAGGCCAGACCACAACGCTGGGAACTTCATAGACTCTTCATGCCCTACTCTTTACGATAAGCGTGTGGGTTCGTTCAAAACTTATTCTAAATCTTCTTCACAGACACTGCAAAAACGCCAAGAACACGCTGCTACGCTACTCACTATCTACAACAGAAAAGATAGTGAGTAGCGTAGCCAATCAGAGAACGGCATTCGTTATAGAACGCTAGTAGATTTATCCTAAAACTGGATAGAAACACGGTACATCAGTTTTCTATTTCTTAAATAATTAGGTACCCGGCCGAGGGAACGTTTTTCAAAAAGCACTTAATCCCCGACAGCCTGAAATTACTATGGAATTGACACAGAATAACTCATTCAATAGCCACTTCAAGCGATTTCAAGGATTAATTTGGCTTTGTGGTTGAGGAAACTTTCGAGCTGGGAAAACTATAAAATCTCCAGTTTCCGACACTTTTCGAAATTTTCGTACATTCACCCCGAAGTCAACCCGCATTCACTAACTCGGTCAGTACTCTGTATTGGGTTCAAAACCAAAATAATGTTTTGGTTTTGTAGTGGGTGTATACAAAAATGTTAATGTTAGCAATATATAGCTCACATTTTTCAGTATTATGCATGATCTCTTGGTATTATGCTAATGTTTAATGCTTAAGGTGGCTGGTAACAGTTTCCAGTACTTTTCAAGACTTAGAGTTTCATGGGTCATTATAACCATTCTATACCGGTTGACGCCAAAATCATGGTATCAACAAACTGCCCAATCATCGGGGAACAAGTTACTTAATTTTGTGGCACAATAGGTTACCATAGCAACAATATGACCTGTTAAAAACACCCTTAAATTTAGCTTTAAGCGCTTATAACTCAAAAACGAGCTCGGTGACCCCCATTTTTTATTATCGAATTCGAATCAGCATGATAAGATGCAACTTTTTGCAAAGTTTAAAAAAATCCTGCGAAGGGGGTTCTGAGCCACCTTAAATTTTCGAAAATTTAAGGTGGCTCTGAACCCCTTTCGCAGAATTTTTTTAAACTTTGCAAAAAGTTGCATCTTATCATGCTCATTGCAATTCGATGATAACAAATGGGGGTCACCGTGCTCGTTTTTGAGTTATAAGCGCTTAAAGTGCCAGTTCGACGAAAATTGACATCAATTTTTTCCGCATTTTTTCGCACAGAATAGCCAACTTAATCGTAAAACATTCTTCGATGCAAATAAAATTGAATATAATCACAGTGTAGGTAGAAAAAAGCTGCTGTAAACTTACGAATTTTTCGTCCGCCATTAACCGAAACCGGTTCCAGTTGAGCCCGCAATTTAACAGCAGTAGATCAACTTATGACGTCATACTCGTAACGTTTCACAACGTTTTGCAAAGTAAACACTCAAAAACGATGGACTTTGCTCTTCTACAAGTAAGCTGAGAGTCCATATCAAGAATATTTTGTCGTGTTAATGCCCAAACGGAAACTCTCGATGCGTTTGAATATCTACAAAGACGATTTCTTTTTCCGATGCGTCACGACTATACATAATATTTAATAACGCAGTGGCTATTCGTACGGCACCCGCACGGCGACTTGTATTTGCTATTCGTTCGGGAGTCAGATTTCATAGGATTTCTCTGTAATTGCTGATTCTCGCTTATCCAAATTATTATATTTTATACATTTAGAAGGATTAGGCGATTCCAGTGAATGCCCTTTCTTTGAGCCAGATAAGTTTGCGCACGCTCTGCTTACTGATCAAACGACCCGCTCGCGACACTTAGAATTGTTTTGCGCTATTACGCGTCACGCGATTAGAAGAGACCGTACTGCGTTTGGTATTTGCCTTTCATACGGGATTCTTCTGAGTATCAGTAAAAGTTATCATTAAATTTAAGAATCGCTAACCTGGTTTTGAATGTTATAGTTGAACACTTTCCTTAGACAATACTTGTCCAGCCGTATTTTCTTGGAACAGTTTGCGTCAAGAAGATTCATTCGTCACCCCCGAGGTAGTCAGTCGATAATATCGATAACATTCGATAACAATCGATAAAAATCGATAAAAGATTTTGTTCTGAGTAATCGATAATTATCGATTTTTGAATTTGAGCTATAGATTTTATCGATAAATATCGAACTTATCGAAACGGAATTATTGTCCCATTTCCTAGCCTGCGAAAACAGCTCTCCTCCTTCGCTCCCGGCCCAAGTGGCGTTTCGTGTGAAGGTCCTTTAAGCCTGGTTTCCATATGAGGGGGACATGGGGATTTGAGGTGTTGCGGTGTTGATGTTCTTTTCCATGTGGTGATGCGGTAAATAAAATCTCAACTTGTGGTGTTGCAGTGATCTCAAACCCTACGGTGTGCGATGTTTGTGTTTTTCACGCTGCGGTGTTCGGTGAAATTAAATTATTTGCGGTGCTGGGGTTTCTTGTTTAATCTTTCTCAAACCTAAATTTGACCTAAATTTAGCATGTAAGTAATTTGAAACAAAATACAGACAAACATTGTCTAGGTGGTCTTCAAAACACTACTTCGGCTGCCAATCCGAAGCTGTTACTTCACCTCTGCCCAGGGGACCTCTGCCGCACCCGGAGCTCGCCGAACGCTTAGCGATCCTGAGCGCTCAGCGTTCGGTAGACACGCGCACATGGAAGAGCTAGGACAAAAATAATCCTGTCGTCTGGAAACGCAAAGGCCGAATATTTATGTATTACTGGCTGCGCAGCTTTTTGCACGGAAAAAGGAAAATTTGGCGAAATCTACCAGCCACAAAATATATTCAGATGTCGCGTCGGCAGGAAAGAGAGAAGGCTTTCTAACCTAAGGAAGCGCATTTGGTAAATTCGTACCTTACACAAATTAACTACTTTTTTCCTTTCCTCGTTGATATTCATTATATCTGGACCGGATGACTTATCTTACATTCTAAGATCTTGTAGAGGTCATTCTGATACTGGTCTATACCCGCTTCAAGGTCCTTCGACTTTCTTGACCTTCTAGTTTTTCAAACGATTATATAGCGAACGACAAACCTAGCTTCAGAAAGCAATACTTTGAGTCAGCATAGGGCTACAGTCAGCTGGTTACTCCAAGAAACTCTACTATCTTCGTTCAAGGTTTCTCTACAAGAACAGGAAAACTGATTTACAAGCATCAGCAGTATAGACACGTGGGCAACAAAAAGCGTTGTGATGTGTTTAATTTGTTTGAAGTATAAAAGTATTATTTTAACTGTAGATGAATGAGTTCTCGCGCTGAAAATACTAGACTTGCCACAAGTCGACTAGCGGAAACGGACTTAGAGAAAGTCTATGAAAATACGTGTTGCAGTGACGGTGTTTCGTTGACTTTTCCTGCGGTGATGCGGTGTTCGTTATTTTTTTTTGCGGTGTTGCGGTGTACAGATCCCGCCCCCCCCCTCCCCCTTGTCCCCCTCCCATATGATCGTCCCAGTCGTCTCAAAAGATGTTTAAACGATCGGGACGATCATATGGAAACGCTAGGTAGACGATTGCAAATGACCCGGACGACTGAGACGACCCCGATCGTCCGGATAGAACTCAATTCTATCCAAGCGATCGAGGTCGTCTCAGTCGTCCGGGTCGTTTGCGATCGTCTGGCTAGCGTTTTCATATGATCGTCCCGATCGTTTAAACATTTTTTGAGACGACTGGGACGATCGGGACGATCATATGGAAACCAGGCTTTACGCGAAACGCTACTCGGGGCGGGAGCGAAGAAGGACGGCTGTTTTCACAGGCTACCCATTACCGTGCTAATTTTCGAAACTTGATTCTTTATCCGGCGCGCCATTTCATGCATAGAAAAGATAATTATTTTCCCGCTTTTAACTGGCCTCACTAGAATCTTCAACATCAGCGGACTCTGGTGATGCTGCAGGCGGGGAAGATTGAGCTGGCAAACTGCTAGAGCTTGATAATGTACGAGCTCTGGATCGCTAGCATGGTGAAAAGCGCCAAAACCGCCGTTGGCACAAAAGTGTTTCGGGGAAATTGCTGTAGTTGGGCCTACACCCATTGTGCTGATCGTAAGAGTTATCTGTGTCGCTCCCCCCAAAGACGGGAACATTTGGTCGAAAACCTCAATTCATGTCTACGTATAGGCACGCGTGACCGACGGCACAACTCAGTCGCAATGAAATTTTGCAATGAAAACCGAGTACGTTACATTTTTAAGGTAGCATCCCACCCCAAATGTGACCATTTTGGAGAAAAAATTATTTTACGATAGCAAGATAGACCTTGCTCGTATCTTTGTTTTAAAAAAGAAATTTCGAAAAAGTATTGTTTCTTCGAGAAGTTATTAGTCTCATCCGCAGCCGTTTTTGGGATGTCACGGAACGCTTCCCCAAAGAAACGGCTGCTCACAACCGAGCCACATTCCTTTCATGAAATAAGCCAATCACAGCCTCGGTTTCATTTTCAACAACCAGTTCGCGCCAAACTAATTCACTCATTGAAACTTGCCCAATCAGAGAATGCTTTTTATCTTTGTATCCCTTCATATCGGAGACGCCACAAATGAACATGCGGTTTCCGGCCTTTGTTTATGGACGCCAAGAAATACCGGCGACGCTTGAATGAGTTTTGTTTGTTGCTGTGGCTTTCAACCCCGGGGGGGGGGGGGGGGGTACTCCCTTATTTGGGCTATACGGGGACGTGCCGCTGGATAGGGTATGGTTTTTTGACCTCGCTGTCCTAAACAGGGTAT
>JAHPZR010049176.1:0-2500 GCA_019787425.1 Platygyra sinensis | reverse complement strand
TCCTGGCGTGGCCTATGGACCCCTCCACTACCGCCATTTAGAACAAGACAAAACCACAGCTCTTAAAACTAGAAAATGGGACTTTGAGGCCAAAATGTGTCTATCCAGCCAAGCAAGGGAAGAGCTTATGTGGTGGATTGACTCCATTGAGTCTGCATCTAACCCGATAACTCGAGGAGCCGTAGATATTACCATTACTTCGGATGCCTCAAAACAGGGTTGGGGTGCAGCAACCAGTGATTCTTCAACTGGGGGACTATGGACAGCTGAGGAGGCTACAGAGCACATAAATTTTCTTGAAATGTTGGCGGTGTTGTTTGCCTTAAAATCATTTCGTACCTTGACTTCTGGCAAACATGTCAAGGTTATGGTTGATAATACAACCACGGAATCTACCATCAACCAGATGGGTACAAGTCACTCCCCTAAACTAAATAGGCTGACTAAAGATATATGGGACTGGTGTATTGAGCAACATATATGGCTTACTATGGCTCGTATACCAGGGTGTGAAAATGTTGAGGCTGACAAAGAGTCGCGTACATTTAGGAGGTGTACAGAATGGTGCTTAAAGAAAACTCTTTTCACAAAAGCTTGTGCCAAGCTCAGTGTTACCCCAAACATTGACCTATTTGCCTCCAGGATCAATTACCAGATCACACCCTATGTCTCCTATCGAGCAGACCCAGCAGCTTTTGCGGTCAATGCTTTTCAGATGTCATGGCAGCATTACTTATTTTATGCTTTTCCACCCTTTAGTCTGATACCAAGAGTTCTCCAGAAGATTCAAGAAGAGCAATCAACAGGGCTCCTACTTGTGCCAAAATGGCCAACCCAGCCATGGTGGCCCAAGTTAATGCAGATGTTAATCCAAACACCAATTCAACTCCCAAGGGACAGAGACACTCTGTTCCTACCCAGCCAACCACAGGACCCCCACCCACTTCACAAGAAAATGTATCTGATTCTATGTCACTTGTCCAGAGATACCTCAATGGCAAAGGCCTTTCGACAACAGCTACCAAAGTCATGGAAGAATCCTGGAGGTCAGGCACTAGAAAGCAATATGCTACTTACCTTCAGAAATGGAGACGCTACTGTAGTTCAAGGGGCATTGATCCCATTTGTCCCTCTGTAGAGGATGGAATCAATTTTCTTGCTGAACTGTATGATTCTGGCATAGGATACAGTGCTATCAACACTGCAAGGAGTGCTGTCTCATCCATTATTACATTGCCTAACAATTCCTCCTTTGGCGCCCACCCCATGGTGTGTCGATTCCTCAAAGGGGTGTTTGAATTGAAGCCTTCCTTACCAAAATACAAGACCATTTGGGATGTCAATACTGTCCTGACGCACTTGTCAAGCCTTCACCCACCTCAGGGTTTAACTTTGAAGGATCTCGCCTACAAAACTAGAATGCTTTTAGCATTGTTGTCTGGGCAGAGATGTCAGACACTGCATTTGCTATCTGTCAGTTGTATGGTATTGAAGCATGATAGCTGTGTGTTCACCATTCACAAACTTTTGAAGACCTCTCGACCAGGCAAGCATGTGTCAGCTTTAACATTCACAGCCTACCCACCAGACAGCCGTTTGTGTCCTATTGTTTGCCTATCTGAATATGTCAAACGGACAAGTGAGCTTAGGAAAGGGAGTGACCAGTTGTTACTGAGTTTCCAAAAGCCTTACCGGCCAGTTTCAACCGACACAATTTCTCGATGGCTGAAAACTGTTCTTGCAAAGTCCGGAATAGATACCTCGGTCTTTAAAGGACATAGCACCAGGGCAGCTTCTACATCTGCAGCTGAAGTGTGCACGGTTCCTTTATCTACTATCATGGACAATGCTGGTTGGTCAAATGCCACAACCTTTGGAAAATTCTACAAGAAATCCATTGTCCCAGAAAGTAAAGCTTATGGACAGCTCCTGCTGGAAAACTTCCACACATAGGATTGTTACAGTTCTTTCCTTTGTAAACCAGTACTTATTATCACATGTTGTGTTTGTTTACTGCCTCAAATAGGCAGATTTCCTCAGATAACCCGCAGTTCATTGTTTCCTGCTTTTTTCTTTATGTGCACTCTGTGCACCATAGACTGACAGGCCATCCACTGGCTGTTTACACCAATATTTTGGCAATTAAAGTTGTTTTCTGTTTATTTTTTCCGCTCATGATTGCACGCTTTGAAGTCTCACGTGACTCACTAGTGAGTAGGACTGGTGTCGAAATAGAATTTAGAAGTTAAAACGAGGCTTACCTGTAAGTTGAAGTTTGACTGTAATTCTATGAGATACCAGTCACGAACTGGGGAGTCACGTGCCCTACCCCTTCACTGGGTTAATGCTGTATACACTTCTACTTATTTTTCCCCACCCATTATTGTTTGCAATCACTCGCTTTCTTTAAAGACTGATCGCTCGGGCTACTCGCACATATCTCACGTGACTCCCTAGTTCGTGACTGGTATCTCATAGAATTACAGTCAAACTTTAACTT
>JAHPZR010049174.1:67500-68840 GCA_019787425.1 Platygyra sinensis | reverse complement strand
CGTGGGGGAGGCTACAGAGCGAATATGGCCAAACGAAACTTGTGATTAACGCTCACGTGAATGAAATAGTAAACCTTCCCGTGGTGAGAGGAACAAACTACACAAAGATACGGGAGTTCTACGAGAAAGTAAGCAAAAATTTTGATGCCTTACTAATGCTGGGAGAAGCTGAGATGCTCCGTGGGCTCGTCATGACAACTCTAAACAAACTTCCATATGTGAAACCTGATCTCGTGCGTACAGATGACAACTGGGAAAGCTGGGACATGGAAGCTTTTATCGATGGACTGAAGAAGTGGCTGAAAAGACATAACACAGAAGAACGACCTGGAGATTCTTGCAAACCACCTTTGCAGGGTTCTTGCTAAATTTTTTCATAGAAGGTAAAAAACCAGAAATAGCAGGTAACTTATGTTACCTGCTCTTCACGCCAGGGGTGTGGGGGCCGCGTGGGGGTCCAGGGGGCGAAGCCCCCGGGAGCTACTGGGTTTTCCGTGATTCAAAGTGTCTTTTAACATGACTCGTGGCACCCTTTTTCATGAACCAACAAATTGTTGTTATAGTCAAAGTGATCATTTTTATTTATTGACTGTGGCACTTTAGTATTATGCAACGTTTATTCATTTTTTCTTTCAAGATTATGTTACTTGTCTTCAACAAACTTAATACTAAAAACTACTTTGAAATACTACTAAGCTTTGACTGCAACAGGGAAAATACAAGTGCTCAAAACTCAGGATTCAGAAGACAATGCACGGGCAAGCGTTTTTAAGTGTTAACTTGACGTTCGTATCGATCACTGTGCGTGTCAGCGGCTGTTAAATTAATTTAATACTCAGCAAAATAAAGTAGGTTATACGGTACTATTTTATTGATTTTTACCCACCACCGCTTTTCTGACGCTTTGGTTGAAAACCAAATTCTAACAGACCTTTCTGTCGTTTTCCACGTGTGGACGCCATTTTGTAAACGTTTCTCAATGGATTATGGGGGTTTCCCCTGGCCGCGAGAGGAATGGAAAGGAAACATGGCGGACGTCGTTTCGAGGGGTGGAAAAACAAGTTGGATTGCTTCAACAAATGATGTATTTTCAAAGCGGTAACATCTGCTAAATATCTTCACAGCATTGGTTCGAAGGGAAAGCAATTTTTTCCCATAAACGAAATGGGATTTCACCTTTGAACAGACGAACCTTCGTTGGATAATTTCGGTAAATATTTCAGTGAAACAGCCGGTAACATTTACTTGAACAGCCGGTAAAAATTACCGGTTACCGCCTCTTAACAAGAACCCTGCCTTTGGATCCGTTCAGACCGCCGAGGAATCGTAACAAAGATGAG
>JAHPZR010049174.1:60000-62500 GCA_019787425.1 Platygyra sinensis | reverse complement strand
TCTGCTCATTTTTGTCCTACAATTAAAAAGTGAGCGAGATAAGTGGTTGAGATTCATGAACACTCACCGCGCGAACTTCAACCCGAGCGGAAAGTTTGTGGCGGGTGTCAGTCCATTTCGCGGAGGAATGTTTTTCAAGAGCGTTTTATATAGAAGGTTGTCGTCGTCGGCTTATTCTTGGCTCAATTCCTACAATACGGAAGATTGAGCCAGGGAAACAAACGACAACACCGCAAGGTAAGCCTTGTTTAATTTTATCTAAGCTTCAGTAGTGTGTCAGCCATGAAGTTTTTTTCAGTTTTTCGTAGAGTATCCTATATGTTAAGTCCCAGACATCTCTGCGATTTGTAAATATATTTTCAAGTAACTCATCAAGTTTAGTATTATTCACATCGTCGCGCTATTGTATTTTAGTTTTTTATACCTTCTGTTTATTCCAGTCATGTGGCACACTCGTAAGATTCTGGTTTACCGAAGAGCCTTTCAATGGTTTCCACAATTTTCAAATCAACCGGAACTAATTAACTGTTTTTTTTTTCTCAAACACAGGTTTCTATATCTACTTTCCATATAGATCATAAATGAACTGTAGCATTTCTCACAGTCACCAGAAGTTTCATTCCCAAAAGCTGGCCACTCGGTAATTTAATGGGTTTTTAGATGTAGGCGCCCTTCACGTTATGCAGCGTTATGTAATCTGGTAATTGCTGTTCTTTTCGCTGGATAGAGACAACGTTGTGAGCGAAACTCTTTTTCGTTAGAGCGTTTTGCTGTACATTTCCGTTGACCTAAAATAAGCTCATATGTCCCAGTTTTGTACCCATTGCGAAATCTGTTTGAATAAAATGGCAGTTTAAACTTAGTTTCCTGGTCCTCACCTTGTGCACCTTGATAATTATGCTGGACACATGCGTAATTTTACAGGTAATGTGGACTGTTGGGACTTTTAGGGGGGCAAGGTTAAGCCACTTAATCATGCAACAACAATGCCGAGAGAGGGGAGGGGTGTCTAGCTTAAGAAAATGCAGTTTTAATCAAATTTAGACACCTAATTGCAACTGACATTCAAGAAATGAGGGGTAGCAGTATCTTTAAAATAATCCCTCACTGTGTTACCTATAGAGCTTTAAAAATTCCATGACATGCCAGGCCTGGAAAAAGAAGATTATAATTCCAGGACTTCTCATGTTTTCATTACCAATGCAAACCCTGATCAGTGTTGCTTAATTCTTATTTCCCTTTATTTTTCTCTTCAAAGTCATCCAGGACTTGTTGATATTGCAATTAGATGTATTTTTAACAGGAGGACTAAACAGAAAACAGAGAATACTGTGACATTCTCTCATTTTTATTAATGAGTTGGATATTTCGGAATACAATCAGTCACACAGTCAGTGTTAACGTTATTGAGTTGCTGTGGTGTACTGAGGAGACCCTGAGTAGCATGCAGTACACTCCCCAAGGAATATATTTAATTTCTGGTGCTTTAGCCAGTTGGAAGTTCTGATAGGATTTGTTCATTACTAGTCTATAAAAGCCAATTTCATTGCTGATCTTTACATGCAGCTGTAAGCAAGCACACCCTACATATTCTGCACCACATATTTTTGGCTGTTTAGGGTCTAAAATTAACTTTTTCGACTTTGGCTACAGCTTTCAACTTAACGAAACCTTTCCATCACATGCTAGTGATGTGCAGTCGCCAACAGTTTTCCTCTTTATGGTAATGGAAGTTAAGATGAAAAGTCTGCTATTGGCAAAAGGGGTCTGAATTTTCTGTGAGTGTAATTGCTTTGGCCAAAATTAACATTAATTTGGGAATGAGATAAATATATGACAGTGGCATAGTCCTGAATATAGTTATCCCCCAATTGATGGCCAGTTGAAAATTCTGATCATCAATGTGAACTTTTTAGCAGCACTGGCAGCTAGGAAGGGGTGATTTCAGACTCTGCTGTTGCCCCTCTAAAATTCCAAATTTTGGGGGTTTCCCACTGTCTCAGGTGTCTGTGGTGTTGCCTTCAGCAAACAATGTGGTCAATGTGGTAAACCCTTTATTTTTTATTTCGTTTTAAGCCCTATTGCTGCAGTAGCCAAAACCCAACTACTCAGACACACTTTCAAAACCAGGATGCGAAAGTAACTTACTAATCATCTTTTTCAACTTCTGCCATTCTTTCATGACATCTATCAACCTCCATGCAACATCTACATTCTTCATGCTGGACAACAAACTCCAACGAACAATTTATACACTTGCTACCTATAACCATAACCTTACATGTACATGTACATGTATGGGTAAGCTTAAATTCAAAATAACATTAAAAGTTAATTGACACCAAAAATATGTATAAATAAACTTGAAATACCTGAAGAACTAAAACTACCACTTCGATCTTTTTTTAATTTTTGGTAATCAGCGTGATTATTGACCAAATTACAGAAATTTAAATCGTGCAATATCTACGAAACAGACACTTTCAAAAACGGCGACAGA
>JAHPZR010049174.1:0-57500 GCA_019787425.1 Platygyra sinensis | reverse complement strand
TCCCAGTGCTACGCGGCACAACATTCATATGTACTCTTTTTTAAAACAATCGAGGGGTCTGAGTTTTTCTCGTTCCCAGGCTCCGCTGGCTTACATACCCACAATTCTACGCGCACCTCTCCCCAACCAAGGAGATTGGCGAACCAACTCGTGTTTATTTCACGACGGAAAGACAGTAGTTGTCGGTTGCTTCTATCTTTTACATGGACGAAAAACCGATACGAATGGAATGTCCCACCCTTCCAAGCGGTTGGCAGCGTGAAATTGTGATGAGAAAGTCTGGATTGTCAGCTGGTAGAAGCGACGTTTACTATTACAGGTATTGACACGTTATGACTTCATTCTTCTCCTAAATTATTGCAGTTTTCAGAGTTTTCTGGTATGTAGTTTGCTCTCATAAGGGCTTAATCTGCCTTTAATTAACTTGGGAAGCGTCAGTCCTCGCCTACGACAAGATTTGGGTCATATTTGAAAACTTTCACTCGGTGATAATGCGATGGAATTCAATTTAACCCAAGACTGTACTAAGTATACCAGACGTTCCAAATCGACATTTTCGATACTCGATAAAAATCGATAAGAATCGATTATTTTCGATACTAATTAATTGATTATTATCGAAAATGGATAAAAACCAATAGCAAAACGTGGTGTGATTATCAATTTCAATCGATTTTGTAAATCAGGTTTTATTTCTATCGCTTATCAATTTTCATCATAAAAGGCCTTCTGATTGGGTGCGATTAACAAACAGAAATTATGCGAAATTTTTGGGGCAGATTATGCGATATGAACAGGCTGTTATGGGAGAAGTTAGGCAAATTGTGCTACTGTTTCCTGAGCTATTTTAAGCATGTTTTACTAGGTTTTATATAAAGAACTTTTGGACTACCCTAAAGACAAATTGAACATAAAGGAACAAAAATTTAACATCTGTGTATAAATTGCAATAGAAAGATTTGAGGTGCTTCAACTGAAGATCAATCACAATATTGTATCTTCAGCCTAACATCCACATGAAAGCCATATTTTCTTGTTCTATCTTTCACAGTTAGTGTGATGTAGTTATTTCCTTCAAAGAAACAGCACAAGTTTTCAATACAAATTTATCCAAGCAGGATGTTTATTTTTAAATTCCATGAAAGAAGCTGCCATAACATTCCTAAAATAAGCCCCTGGGGCTTATTTTTGGAGGGGCTTAAAACTCTACAGCGGGAAATCTGCATTTCCAAATTGGTTGGGCTAGCCTTACAGTTGAAAGTAAATTTGTTTTTTGCTTTATTTTACTTTTTATTTGAGGGTAATGGTCCAAATACAAGCTCCCAGAGGTATTTGGAGGGGCGATTTAACTGATGGTTTCTTGCGTTACCTCCTTGGGGGGCTGATCTTTGGAGGGGCTTATACATGGAGGGGCTTATTTTCAGAACTTTTCAGTACATTTTGCAGTCAAGATAAACATTGCTTGAATATGATGATGATATGTTATAGCCGCAACTATACTTGGCCTAAGCAAAGGAAGCAATTGTTTGCATTACCCCAATAGGCAGTTCTTTGAGAATAAAAATTACTAGTCCCAAGATGTCCAAGATATGCCTGGAATGTTGATTGTTTACAAATCAAAGGTTGTAGGAGGTTTTTGAGGCTTCTTCAAAGGCAAATCAACTCCAAACGACATATGTAGATGCAACATTTTCAAGACAAAGTATTAGCTAATGGTTTATTTTGTTAAAATTATAGGATTTTTTGTGAATTATGCGATTTTTCATGAATTGTACAATCTGATGCAACTCAAGGTTGATTGTTCGAAATTGCACCTTCACATAATATCAGAAGGCGTCAAAAAAGTACATCGTTCCTCCTTGTGTCTGCCAGCTTGGATTTTACAGCTGCAAAGCCCCTGAAAACATTGTAGGAGTTAAAGAAAAACTTAAGAGGCAAATAAGTTAGTTAGCTAAGTATGGTAGGTAGGTAGATTGATACGTAGGGAGACAAAAAACAGCCATTTTGTTTAGTATGGTTTAATCAGGACCTTTTTTCATGGCCTGAAAGTTCCAAAGCTTGCAACAACATTTTTAGACCTTACACAATTATAGCTATGCAAAAGAGGACCTCTCTGTAGCAGTAATTACTTTTCATTGTAACGTTTTTCCCCACTAAAATGTAGTAACAGGTGACTGGTCCAACAAGAAATGATTGTAAACTGACTTGTGTGAACAGCCACGAGGACAACAACGCCATCCATACATGAAGCAACTGAATTAAATATGCCATTACGCATGACTGACGTGACCAAATGAAAGTGATCATCAATGACTATGAAAATTTGGGGTTTAAGGCTGGCAAGGGACCTCAGTAAAACTTACTGGTGCCATCAGGTGCGCTTCATAAATGCTGAGAAATGCCCGCCATCATCATAGCTCTGCCAGTAGATCAGATGCCACATGTCCCTGAAAATTATAGTTTGCAGAACACCCCCTCATGAAGTTTTAATCCACCTATAGCCTTGATCTTCATACCCATAGCAAACTTGGTACTTTACGAGTGAACTGTGACAGCTACCAGCCAGTTCACCTGTAACATCAATGGTCCATCAAACATACTCAGCGGTAACAGGTGTTATGTGTTACGGCCATTATTGACAACCCTGCAGAATTGCTGATCACATGACGTGTCTTTACTAAGAAAACTTCCTTGTACGACATGTGTAAAGCATAAGGCACTGGGAATGAGTGGTACAGCACTGTCAAGAATTATGCCTAAATGCAGGATTACGAGGGGCAGAAATTCAGCCCGCTTCAACATACCAGATTAAAAAAATTATTATACTTATTAACATTGCACCCATAAGACCAAATAGCTTGCTGATCATCCCAAATTGAGTCCCAGATAACTTAAGTGCTTCAGTTTACAATTTCAAAGAAGATTTTTGTGCTTTTGTCAAACTATGAACGTTTCTCCATATCTTTCATCTATATATGTGCTGATATACAGTATACCATCAAATAGCTTCAAATGACACTAGGTTACGAAAGGTGATCAAGAAGAGGAGATCATGGTAGTTTGTTGAGCTTGCATTCAATTGGTTCTACTCTAGTAATCGATCCTAATCGATAATCCAATCCCAAATTGTGTGACTATTGATATTTATTGATTTTTTTAACTATTCGATCAGTATCAAATAATATCAAGTAAAATTGATTAATCAATTAGCTTTCCATCATCAATTCTGATCTATTGTAAATGTCCAGGCTACATCAAATATGCAATTTGGCACTGAAATATGACACATCAAAATGAATACTGTTAGTTACAAGGTAGAAGAAGGAATTTTCATATCTTTTCTGCATTTCCTGAAATGAGTACGCCTGGCAGATACATGAGAGTCAAACAAATGAATTAATTAGCAGCAAGTTAGATCAATAAATTATTCTATACAGGCTATTAATTCATAGCCTGCAGTGCAGGCGTATTTAGGACGCGCGAGTGTACATTTTTGTATTAGGCCGCCATCTTGGATTTGGTAACTGTGGAGGATTGGGGTGAGGAAATATTTCCCGAGGGAGGAGGCGTTAAGTTTAGAAAATGGGCCAGGGGGAGGGGGGGGAGGTAAAATATTTTTGCCCCACCCCCCGCCTGACATCCCCTCTGCACCAATCCTCCTCTACCGGTCAAGCATCCAAGATGGCGGCAACGAAAACCCGTTCCGCTCCGAAATAACGCCTGCACTGCAGGCTAATTAATTCATATTTCACAACACTTAAGTTCTGTGATTTTGCAAAAATTTTGTATTTTGAATCACTTTTAATTAACATCACATTTTTGAGTAACACACAATTTACTTCCTTGGAAATCTTACTTTTACATGTCCTTGAAGTTAGTGAACCAACTTTATCAAATTAGGAACAATGACTTCAAAATTAACAAAAACACAACTTTGGGACTTTTTTTAAAGAAAGCAACATTTCTCATTTTATGAAACATGGTTTGACATTCTTATGTCATCTTCAGTTGCAAATGTTTGACAGTTGTACGTTTGAATTTTCACTGTATACCAGAGCTCGGCATTGTGACCACTGGGGTTGCTAATGCCACCAGATTTTTTTCACTGGCAAATAACTTTTCAGAATAGGTTGCCAGATTGGCCCCCAAGATATCTTAAATAATCTTCTTTAATTTTCATACTCATCAATATAATTTCTGAGTGGAAGGAATGTTGAATTCCAAACTATCCTTCCTGTTTTCACACATGCAGCCTTTGAAACAGTGTTCTTGTAAAATGCGCAGTGAAATCCATATCTTTCATTCACAACATCCGTATTATTATCAGTATCTACAATTTGACTGCAATTTGTATTGCAATTTGTATTGTTGGAAAGCTACATATAAGTAATAGAATTTGGAGAGGAGAAAAAATCATATGCAACTTTAACCCTTTCACCACCACGGGTGACTTAATAGATTTTATTCTGTCTAACGCCAGAGGATTTTACTCGTCAAAGGGAGACCTGGTGGTGAAAGGGTTAACATAAGGAAACTTGACTAAGCAATTAAGTTTTTCTAGTAAGACTAATAGTAATTAACAATTATTCGCCAAAGGCGAAGTGAATATTGTTGAATAATCCCCGACACGAAGTCGGGAATTATTCGGCAATATTCACTGAGCCTGAGGCAAATAATTGTTTTGGTATAATTTCAGAGCTGAACAACAGAATAACGGATTAAAACATAAAAACAAAGACGCAATTGCTCGTTTGCATACACGTATGTAGCCGTAGAGTTTTAATAATAAGCTTACATGTACATTGATTGTGAATCAATTTACTCATCAAGTTCAGCAGTAAAACAGACAAGCGAAACATTATGAAAAAATTAATCTGGTACCGTTGCTTTATCTCTGTTGACTTCATTCATAGTTGTCAGGGGTCATCATTGTCTCGAAAAGAGTACATGGTGTAACTTTAACTTGGAGAAAAACAAATCAACTAACCACTGTGTTTATGATTCTTAACTGCCTGGAATATGAGTTCTTGAAAGGTTGTTTTGGTCCAAGGGTGACATCAGTCATTTTGAAAATTCTCCATCCTTTCAAATGTCCTGGACTTATAGTGATGTCTTCCAAATAAATGAAAAATTCATACACAACTGTCCGCCATGTTTACTTGCTGAGATGGCAAAGGTGGCAAGCTCAGTATTCAGGTTCAGCTCTGAAATTATATTATAACATAGATTGGACCCTGCGCGCGTTCTGATTGGTCAAAAACCTATGTTTTATCAGTGTATAAAACATAGAAAAAGCGTGTTTTATTGTTTGCGTGAGTAAAATCTATATGATATAGCAAATGAAGAAGCCTAAGCCGTGTATTACATTGTGATAAAACACTCCAGTCATTTGAGAACACTCGAGAAATGTAGAAAACACTCACCTGCGACTCGTGCTTTCTACATTTCCCTCGTGTTCTCAAATTATTATTATTTTTTATTATTTATTTATTATTATTATTGTTATTATTTATTATTATTATTTATTATCTATTATTATTATTATTAATGTACATGTGTTTGTATCGTACATGTATTTGTTTGTTTTCTCACCTGGTTACTCGACAGAATAGCAGTATTAACTAATAAAAACCAGAAAGAAAACGCAGTAATCAAATCGAAAAATCTACAAATTTATGCCAGTTTAGATCAGATATCCAAACATTGTCAGGGTCATCATTTCTTTGTTTAAACTTGATGAATTATCATTGAGTTCAAGAATAATGTGTTCACATTCTCGTTTACTGTTTTTGTGACAGCCCAGATGGAAAGAAAATCCGTTCTAAACCTCAACTGGAAAAACATCTTCCAGACTTGGATCTAGGCAACTTTGATTTCAGAAGTGGTACTTTCTGTCGACGAAGCAAACGCAGACAAGGAGAGAAAGACCAGAGCTTTGGACGAGACTTAAATGGAGGAATAATTCCTGCCCCTGTGCGTCAATTGACCAAATCGTTTTCAAAGGAACAAGTTACGTATTACCCATCCATGGTGTTGAAAACTCCAAAGGAAAAGAAACGTAAACAGGAGGCACCAAATGCAAGAACTGAGAAGGACAAACCAAAGCAGTTGTTTTGGGAAAAACGACTACAAGGGATTTCAGTTAGTTCTCTGGATGAGAATGTGCTAAGGTGTTTTCGCTTACCTACTCAAATAAAGAGTGTTGGGCCTGGAATAAGTCAGAAGAGTTTAATTCATTCTCTGGTGACAAATCTACATAACAATGCAAGTGTAAAAGGGCAAGATAGATCTGCAATAGCTTTGGATAAACACCCTGAGGTATGGCTAAATGCTGAGCAACCATTGTGTACACCTTTCATAATCACAGAGGCAGATGTTAAGAAACAAGAAGAAAAGGTTTCTACATTAAGGAGGCAATTATCTGAGGCCTTGGTTGAATATGAGCATTTAAAGAGAGATCCTCCCCTGAAATAAACTGGTTATGTATAGAGCAACATGATATCAGGAAAGAAAATTTTTTTCCTAGTTTGGATTGCAAAGCACTAAAATAGCCTCTGGCAAATAAAGTGTTGAACATTTAACCTTAATGTGTTATATTATGGGAGCATTGTTTAGGAGGATAAAACAATAGAACATGGTTACAATTTTTCTCTTTTGTAGATAGCAGGCCATCTTTGTTATTGCATGGAGAAAAAGAAGCATGATAAAAATATGTTTTTAGTCATTTTCGCTTTACTCTTGTGAAGCAAAACCACAAAAATCTCAGGTGCTTTGACATGTTTGGCTTTTATTTGTGTAAAATAAGGGCAACAAGGACAACAGAACAGTTGCCTAAAGATGTATTTTCCTCTCCTTCAATACTGCAAATAGCAGGTGGTCACTGGAAGTTGTCCAACCAAATTTATGGAATTGCAGACTAAATTTACAGTACGATTTGACATCATGACTGAGCAAGATAATAGTTTTCATTCATCTCAGTATTGTTTGAAGACCATGTTCCTTTAAACCATGCTGAAAATCACAAATCCTTGAATGCGTTGCTCAGTACACTTATTACTTCATGTATGCCTATGGACTGAGTTATCAGATTATTTTGCAAAAGCAAATTAGTTATCGATGTCTAACAAAACTGGTGATGTCTGGCTGAAATACATATTACATGTATTCGAACAGTTTCATTTCCAGCCATGTAATCAAAATCTTTTCAGTACTGCTTCACCATATCCTTTCATTTTCAAAATGACTTTAATGTTGTTGGCACTGGTTGACATGTTGTGACTGCTGTGAACAAATGCATAGAAGTCTATTTTCTGTTGCACAACTTGGTCAGATTACATTTATATTGCATTTTAAGAATGGCCTTTGTTACTAACATGTAATTTATTTTTTTTGTAATAAAAGGATCATTTTTTTAAACCAAATATTGACTTCTTCCAAATCTTTTCTATATCATGGAGTGTCATTAATAGCACAAGAGGGGGCAGATTTGGTACCTTTTCTTACTGGATTTTTTAGTGAGGATAATATAAATTTGGGATCTGTAATTCATTGATGAATGGACTCGAGGATAAAAGACATTGTAAATTATCATAGGAAATTACTAAAGGAGTTTTGAAAGTCTGCAAACTTCTGAGAGTAAAATTTATGATAGAACAAGTCTCTCAGGGGTCCCAGTATTCTCACGGTTTCTATACTAATAGGAATCAAAGTGCTAGCGGTTTATTCTTTATTCTCCGACATCTTCCACCTCCTGGACCCGGGACGGGAGTAGCACGTGTTTAACATGTAGTGGAATAGATCACACTGCATGAAATTTCTTTTTTTATGCAAACTATGACCATCAGGAAAAGTCTTACATAGAGCCCCTTTAAAGCAAATCGCACCCCTTTTATACTGAGACGATAGGGGAGTATGGAAGACAAAAAATTAATATTCAGCAGCTCATGTCTTGAGAAATGAACCGATTCTCGATAAAGCAAGTTTCAGATATCACAATTGAGACGAGTGATTCACCCAGATTGTTACGAATGAAATTATGACAGAAAATGTTGCCGAAGATAGAGTAGAAAATTCAACTATTCACAAGGCTTCCACCCAAGTTTTTATTGCGAATTTGTCAAGTGATGATACCCATTGAAGAATTTTACAGATGTGATTTGCAGACAAAATACTCGTTTCAATAGTTTCCAGGGCATCAGTTCATTTGAATGTTTTACAAGCTACCGTTGTACCGCTTGCAAACAATATAGAAGAAAAGACGAGTGGGCCTAAATTTTGAAGATGAAGACAACTTCTTTGTTGTTGTTCTTTGTTGAGGATACAATTTCCATTCATCCTGGTCTGAAGATGTAGATTTCCCTGTTCAACTGAAGCACCAAAGTGAAAATGATTCTGAAGCAGATCCTGACAGTTTTAAAATAATCAATAGAACACATTTTCCATGCTAACATAGCCTCGTTTAAACAAGAGTAGGGTTTTCATAACTTTCAAGAATTCTTCCTCCCCCCTGTGAGGTTAGATGAGGCTAAGTAAACATGCAAAAGTTCTCTATTGCTTTTATAACATGTTTCTTAAAAATACGGGTGAATCTTAAACGTCACAGCCGTGTTTACAGGTACTCTCATCTAAACACACCCATCAACCAATGAGAGCGCGCGTAGTAACTTAGTTGTTCTAAAATCTAAAACCATAATCTTATGATGAAAATTACTATCGAAGGTTACCATATAGTCAGTCAGTCAGTCAATCCTCGGAGCCCCGCTGGGGGGAGCATAAGGCACCGACAAACTTCTTCCATTCAGACCGGTCCTGGGCCAGCCATCGCAGCTCGTTCCGCGTCTTTCCAGCTGTTTCCATCTCGTCCTCGATGGTCCTCCGCCAAGTGCCGAGTGGTCTGCCCCGGTGCCTCTTCCCAGGGGGCGCCCAAGACAGCGCCTCGAGCGGATGCCGGCCTTTCTTCATGCGAAGGACATGGCCAAGCCACGTCCACCGTCTTCTTTTCACCTCCAGAACGATGTTGTTCATCCCTGTGCGCCTCCAGATCTCCTCATTACACACCTTTTCTTGCCATCTAACTTTCAATATTCTCCGTAAACATCTCCCTTCGAAGCCCCGAAGTTTGCTCTCCAACTTCTTGTTGGTTCTCCACGTCTCTGAGGCGTAGAGAAGAGTTGAACGTACATTGGACTGGTAGATTCTGAGCTTGGTTTTGGTACTGAGAGTTGTGGACTTCCAAATGTTGTTCAGTTTCTTGAACGCCTGAGCTGCGAGACCAATTCTGGTAGACACCTCTTTGTCGATGTTGCTGTCGGATGAAATGTAGCTCCCAAGGTACTTGAAGTCTTTGACTTCCTCCAGTGGTTCGCCTTCTACCGTCTCAGGTACTCTGAACTTGTTTTTTTGCCTTCATGACCTTGGTCTTTGCTGCATGAATCTTCAGTCCAACTTTCTTGGCCGTTGATGCCACCCTATCAGTCTTTTCCTGAATGTCACTGTGCGTGTGGGCTAAGAGAGCGAGATCGTCTGCGAAGTCGCTGTCCTCCAGGCGGTGAAACAATCCCCAGACCAAGCCACGGGGTTTGTCAGCAGTGGCTGTCCTCATGACGTAGTCAATTACGATGAGGAAGAGGAGCGGTGAAATGATGCAGCCCTGCCGAGCCATATAGACACCGTGGTAATTTTCATGATAGTCAGCTTTCCTTGTCGAGGTTAAAATTCAGCTGATGCACAAGGTAATTCTTTTCTTTTGAAGGTTACCTTACTTGGACAATTATTTTCAAAGAAAGAATCGGACTAATCTTAGAAACACGGATCTTAAGGTTAGCATTAGGGTTATGGTTAGGGTTAATAACATGGTGTTCCCTCCATACACTGTACAGTGTATGACACCCCGGCTGCAATTGCTTTTCATGCATGGCCCCTCCTCAAACAAATGAAGTTTATTCCTCTCAACGACTTTTTGACCAGCAAAGATGGTAGTAGGCCTGAGTGACTGCAGCCGCTGCGGTTGTCCTGTATGTGAGTGTGTGATATATTGGTTTTTTCTGCGCGACACAGTAGAAAGCATATTGAAAGCGGTCAATGTCTCTGATCTATGTATTTATGCCGGACATTTTCTACCAGAGGAGGGTTTTGCCATTTATGTTCTCTATACCCATCTAGCAGTAAAAAGTAATATTTGAAATGCCAGGGAGGCAATTATAAGCGAAATTTGTTCTGGCCAGCTTATTGACCTGGATTAAAAACAAACACATTGTTTAGGTTCATCATTATTCAACAGCCTCTTGTCTGTTGACTATTATTAGAGATAAATTACACTTTGATTGTTACATCACTTAAAAACAATACAACTTACCATTTGTCTTAAGCGGATCGGACAAGGTGTCTGCCAACACAACGTTTTCCATTACTTAAGTTGCCTTCTAGGTTCAGCACTTTACGCTCTAAGTTACAAAATTACTTCTCTCAAGAGATTTTCAAGGTAAGAGAGTGAATCCCCTATATAGTCCTTCCAACAAAGGTAATCCTTCTCAAGTTACAGAGCGTGTGCATTGTCACTAGGCTTTTGTACATTATGCTAGCATTTTTTCAAGCATTTTAGTGAGGCAAAGCATTGAGCATTATTCGGGCATTTTAGTGGCAATTTCCCCGAAAATTAATATTTTTTCCCACAGAATATAAAAAAAAAATCATTTTTTTTACGAGAAAATGAAGACTTAACTTAACCTGTTCACCAAGTGTCATCGAAAGGGGACAAGGGATTAACAGAGCAACAGATCATTCAGAAAATTATCTATTGGTGTATTAAATTTTTACATAAGTTGTTAACTTTTTATATTAAGGATACGTTTTTGTTATGCAACTGTCTATGGTTTGCCCCAGGATAGGGGGTTCGGGCAACCCAGGGGAATTAGACTTCGTAAAGTGAGAAATTTGACTTGACCATCATCTTGAAAAGTCGAGAGGATCTGGGAAGGAGTGACTAGTGGTGCACCATCTTGAACATACCCAGTATTCATGTGAGCGAGTTTTCCATGTCCAAGAGTACAGTACATTGTAAGGAGTATTCTGTTGCTTTTTTTTAAGCAAAAATGTTTTTTTTTATGCCCATCAGTGCTCTGTCTTTAAAGTTCTATAACATAACATATTTCTCCTTCAACTTTGAGAAGAAATATTCATACAAAAGCTCATTTAGATCAAAATTTTCTTCCCGCTTACATGTCTTCACTAGATGCCACCAGCCATAAGTTTTCGATATTCTCTGTGTTTATAGATTTGCTAGTACACTCCATCCATTGAATGATAGTGGAATATATATATGACCTATTCCAGGTGTGAATCCAGAAACCTGACCAAATCTCACCAATGATGACAAGTAGTGCTTTTAATAATTAACTCTCACCTTCTGATATTTCTGTGTTGATTTTCAACAATTCTACACTATAAATTTGTGTCTACAGGAAATACAATTTGTGGTCCCCAGGGGTGGGAATTTGGCTTATAATGGCTACCCAAGGGTGGAGAAATTGACATTTGGAAACCTGAAAATGTCAAATTTCCCCTGGGTTGCCCGAACCCCCCATCCTGGGGCAAACCATTGATAGGTGCATTAAGCACTTTGAACTGTTAATTGTGTTGAGACGTTAAAATTATGAAAATTTAAAACCCCTATGTATGAGTATTAACCGAACATTTTAGTGGCATTCTTGGGGAAAACGAGCATTTTAGCGGAAAAACTGGACCATTAAGGTGGAGCAATTTAGTGGGGAAATAAAAGCATAATGTACAAAAGCCTAACCCCTACGCTAAAGAGTCTTCACCCTACGGCAACCACAGGGAGCCCATACAAGCAGTGTTTCTGTTTTATATGTTCGAAATATGAAGAAATTGGGAGAATATTGAAGAGTCTTAATATGGTAAACTTATATCGAGGAATGTCTAAGTTAAAGCTCAAAATAAATGTAAACCCAGGCGCGGATCCAGGGGAGGTGAAATGGGTGAATTTTCACCCCCTTTTTCTGAGCCCCCTCTTTCTTTTGTTTTTTCTTATGCTTCAAATATTGAAATAATATTTGATTTCTCTGACATTATTACAAAATTCACCCCCCATTTCAAAATCCTGGATCCGCCCTTGAAACCCACCTCAGTTGCTGTGCATTGTCGTTTCAATTCTGTGGCTCTAAATGGTGTATTTGAGCGATTTGATGCGTTTTGTGTTGACTGTTACTATACGTTTGATGACAGTCAACGCAAAACCCACCAAATCGCTCAAATACAACATTTAGAGCCATAGAAACGACAATGCACAACGACTGAGGTAGGTTTACATTTATTATGAGCTTTAACTTAGACATTCCTCGATATAAGTTTACGATATTAAGACTCCTCAATATTCTCCCATACATTTCTTTATATTTCGAACATAAACAGACACACTGCTTGTATCGGCTCCCTGTGTGGCAACATCGCTGATCTCTGACGCGTACCGCTATTGCCGGATTTCATACGTCGGGGGCCTGGGTACAATCGGTGTATTATGGGATTAACAACACAAGACTCATATATTCAGAGAGAGCACACCGAGCTTTATAAAATCCTTAAGTTTCGTGTAAATTGCGCCAATATTGAACAAGATACAGCCATTCAAAAACATAAAAATTTAGTAACAAATGTATGGATTGCCGGACACTTGTCCGGAAATCCATACATTTTCCGGACACTTGTCCGGAAAGCCATACATTTCTTTGCAAATTTTAAAGTTTTTGAATGGCTGTATCTTGTTCAATATTGGCCCAATTAACACGAAACTTAAAGATTTTGTAAAGCTCGGTGTGCTCTTTCTGAATATATGGGTCTTGTGTTGTTAATCCCATAATACACCGATTGTACCCAGGCCCCCGACGTATGAAATCCGGCAATGCTGCTAGGGACCATTCTCGTCCCCAGAGCCCACGATCCTTCTGGCCTGTGGTTGGGATCGAGAGCTCTGGCCGGACCCGATTTTCTGAGCATGCGTAGAGTATTCGTTTCGCATTCTCAACCAATCAGATTTGTTAGATTTGAAGGGAAGTCCGTGAATCGCGGACTTCCAAACCAGAGCTCTCGATCCCAACCACAGGCCAGAAGGATCGTGGGCTCTGGGAACGAGAATGGCTAGGGACGCGAACTCCGCGGGCTCTGGACTCTAGAAATATTGTGCTACCATTCTTCACCATTCCTTTGGTCATTGACATAATTCCTCGACGACTGATCATGAGCATGATTGTAACTACAGCGGATTTCGGGATCATCATTATAGGATAAACTGTACAAACAACTGACAGGAAGTGATATAGGATAGTTAAGTGAGTTGTTTTGAAGGTGTCGTTTTCGCTTCGCCGACTTGCGAACAGTGAGAAAAATTTTTAGGGAATCAAAACGAAACAAGATATAAGCTTAAGCTTAAGAAATGGTTTAGAACGTAACACCGTCGCCTCGTCAAATGGAAGTTGGGAATGAAGAAGATTAAGGGGAAGTTGTCGAAACGAAGTTCTCAGGTTTGTGCAGATTGACTATGTTAATAATTTGGAGCCTGATATGAAGAGCTGGAGTGTTTATTTGTGGACAACATCTTCTATAAGCTTGTGTTTACAAATCTTGCGATACTTGTTTGAGATCAAGAGATTATGAATATTAGCTTAACTTTAGCAATGAGTCTCAGTAGGCTTATATTTAGTCTTCCTAGTAAAGTTTACAAAATAGGAATATTCTGATCTTCAGTTGAGAGACAGTGATTTACACGAGCATTATGTACCAGTCAAATCGAAGCGTGAACATCCCCCCTCGGGCAACCCCCGGGCATTTGAAGGTTTGGAGAATTTTTTGTTCAAATCCCTCCCTCACTGGGCCGAAAAGCTGTTCAAATGCCCCACCCCGGGAAAATTACCAGATTATTATGGTTTTAACTTTTCAGTAGCTTCTATTATGCTTCGGAAACTGTGCATGTTAGCATGGTTTATCAGACAACACATATTTATATATTGTAGACGTAAATCGTTCTTAAACACCTTCAAATACGGAACACAGCTTGTGTAGGCCTTGAGTTTTCAACCAATCTACCACGAATATGCAATCTCTTCCTTTGAATTCATCAAAATTTGTCTCTGCCATCTCCGCCACGATTTATCGCCCCTCGTGGAATCAGCACGACTCGTAACATGAAATCGAGGCTAGCAATCAAATTCCCCACCCCCTATGAGTGGTGATCAAATGCCCTCCCTCCTGGACAGGAAGAGGCGTCAAATGCCTTGGGTATGCCCGGGGGGGGGGGGGATGTTCAAGCTTCGATTTGACTTTGAACAAAGCCAATCACGGCTTCCATTTCATTTTCAATAACCTTTTCGCACCAAATTTGCCCTTTGAAACTTGCCTAATCAGAGAATATTTTTATCTTTGTATCCCGTCATCGGAGATGTCACAAATGAACATGCGGATTTCTGGCCTTTGTTTAGGGACACCGAAAAATATCTGCAACACTTTGTTTTTAACTGAAGAAGTTCAAGCTAATTACTAGATGCTTTCGACTCAAAAAAAATTATTGTGAAGAAGGAAGATATCTATTTTAACTTGCCTAATAAAGGGACTAAGAAATCAAGTAGCTTCGCTCAATTTGTTGACAGCTAGTTCTGAATGCCGCTCTTTCAATTTCTCCTGTTTTCAATCCGTAGAACCTTTGACTCATTCAGAAATTCCACTCTGCACTCGCTAGTGATGGCCTTGATATCTATAGGAAAGATACCGTTTACTGGACATTACACTAATTTTGAAAGTTTTGTCTCCTGGCAACACAAGATTTCTTGGGTCAGAGCACCGGTTGTCCACGTACACTGAATTTGCACTCCTAACAAAACTAAAACTGAGATCAAGCTAATAGGAAAGTTTTTATCATGGAATGGTTTCCCTAAGCATATCACTTTACTAGAAACACACAGAATAGGGCTCCAGATCATAGTACTACATGTAGCAAAACCTCCCAGAACAACCAGGATTCAACTATTTGGCTTACCATCCCATTTGTCAGTGACCCAACAATACAGCTTGTTAAGAAACGAGAGTGTAAGCTTCAGAGATGTCTTGTCGACCTGATGTAGGCATCTGAATAAAACAGAAGACCATTAAATTATGTTTGTTTACAAACACTAAGGACAAAACCCCACCATTAATTATTTTTAGAAAGTTTTACAGGGCCATCTGTAAAACACTGTTAATGGAGCATGATGCTCTAGTATGTTGTGCCATTACGTGACTTGTATGACATTCGGGGTCAAAACAACGTAGCTCAGTTTGTATATGAACTTACCTTTGTGTTCTTTGTACTGTTGCCATTGGATAACCTCTAGCTAAGCATGTTGTAATACTATGTTGTAATAATGTCTAGTTATGCTTTCTTTTGGCTATATTTAGTGGTTAAAGCAGTGAATCCTGCCTTTATGTCCTAAGTAGATATTACTTGCTAATTGGTACAGGTGTTTTCATTGGTTCGAGCCACAGGCTCTCTCTAGCTAGAAAAGACCTTGTTCAAGATCGAAGGTCATATTTTCTTATGTAGGTTTGCCTAAGCTACTGCTGGCATTTTAGTGAATCTCTATTTCAGTTCCCTCCCCCCTCCCTTGAGGGCCTTTGTTCTTGTTATTTACAATAAACTGAGGTCACCTCTCTCAGCTTTGGTTCGGTTAAGTCTCCACAGCGACTTCGAATCCCCAAGCTTTGTATTTGTTTATGTTCTCAGTTTTATGCTTTTCGACCTCTTGTCCAATCCAGCAGTGCTGGGGAGATAAGTGAGGCTTCATTGGTTGGTGTTTAGTATACTTTTTGTGTTGCTGGCTTTAGGTTCAAGCCGGTTTTGCTACACTACAGCACGTGGCCGGCCTAAGCTTCAGCTCGTAGCGTTTATTGTTATCTGTCATGGCGTGTTGCTGCTTTGCAGCTTGTAGTGCCTTTAAATTGTCACACAATGGGAAGTTGTCTGTCATGCCAACCACTTAGTGGTGATCCCCGTAATTATACCAAATGTGTCTGCATTCTTTACTAATTATATCAAAACTAAGTTGGTTAAGTGGAACTGTGACATTAAACTGCAATTCATTTACAGGAAATGAAGAACATATTGTAGTTAAGCTAAGTAACATGGAGCAATTAAAAGATTTTTTTCCAAATAGACACAACTTCAAGTAAATCACCACAGTGCAGCTGACTGGACTAAGTATGATGAGCGACTTATTGAGTGTGTTGAGAATGGGGATGTGGAAAAACTCAAGTAAGGTCATTTGTCTTTTGTATTGCACATTAATTTTGTTTTTTATAACAATGTGAAAACACCTTGGCAATCAGTATTAGTTAAGAGAAGTGCTACAGTACCAGTCAGAAGAAACCTAACAGGGAACGTATACCTGCCAACTCTCATGCCTTAGGCGTGAGTCTCACACCTGCAGGTTGAAAACTTCGATCTCACGCCGACTCAGGCTTGCGGGCCAATTCCTCATGCCTGATTGAAAAATGTGAGCTGTTGCCATCTTGCATGACACAATTCCCAAAAATACGTTAACTCAGACCCATGTAAGGAACGAAAACCATGCGTAAAATGAATAAATGACAATACCTTCCTCGCGATCTCTGATTTTTTGAAGTGAAAAGCACTGGGAACGAGCTCGTGTTTATGCTTCGGACGTCTTCGGAAGACTTTGGACGTCTTTGGAAGACTTCGGACTTCTTCGGGAATCTTCAGAAATGATCATGTCATCTTCAAAAATCCCAGCACTCCGAGGATAAAAATCTCACACCTATATCTCAGAAAAAGTTGGCAGGTATAGGAACGCGAACGCGAACGCGAACGGGCACAGAACGGATACAGAATGGGTAAGAGAACGCGAACGGAACGTGTATAGAACGGATACAGAATGGGTATCGAACGGATACGGAACGGTGACGGATCACAAAAATTGTAAAAGCGTTCTCTGGAGCGCAAACTATAAGAGAATGCGTTCTTCAGAATACATGCTAGTAAGTCACGCTATCAGAGCTCTATCAGAGTGCTTACCAAGGGATTTGAAAACGATACAATTTTAAATACGTGTTCGTCCAATTCATGTCCGGCCCAGCGATCTTGCGAAATTGACGGAACGAATTATCTTAGGTCATTTTTAATTTCTTTTTACACACACTAAACAAGCATCTTCCTTGCTTCGTCTTCTTTTCATTTCATATTCCTAGCGGCCATTATGTTATTGTCAACAAGCCCAAGTTACACCCAAAGAAGGAAATGAAATGACGAGTCGAGTTATACTGGGATTGAAAGGTTTCGACACGAAAAATAAACCTCGATGTTTTGGTTAACCTTTATTATGATGTTGTTTGCCAACATTGTGGAAGGATCCGCGAGGATAACGTTCAATCTTCACTTAGCATTATAAGACCGTCACTAAAAGTATCACAAAATGTTGTGCTGCATTTGCTTCGGCTTGTTAGCAGTACTCTGTACCGCTCGACCCCGTCCTCCAGCCAAGTTTTCTCCGCATTCGCCGAACAATTTTTCAGTGATACTTCGATGTTAAATCTCACTTAACGTATTTGTGTAACTACAAGAGCTGAAAGTCTGTCTTTTGCCTGCATTTCTTCATTGATGGTGTTGAAAGTGCTGGGCCAGCTAGTTGCTTTTTTTTCCTCGGGCAATCACACGACTACCGGTCGCTTCATATCATATCATTTCGGAAAAAAAGATTCCGTAACTGGCCTTGAAGTTACATCTATATTGCAATCCTCTTCCCACATTTTTCAAGTAACTGGACTCGCATTTTCACCAAGAAAAAGTAAGCTTTTTTGTTTGATTTCTTGCACGCACACATAAGGCGAAAGTTTTAGCCGAGTGTTGCTAATAGCTCACTTTGGAAAAGAGTTATAGCCTGGGGACGAAGTTGCACCGCAAGCGCTTATGGGATTATTTGGGGGGACCCAGGTCAAAACAAACAGGGCGGAATTTAGTGCGGAATATCATAGCGTGGATTGTAGTGGTCACAGCAAGGTTTCAGCAGAGCTACAGATAGCAATAAGATCGAAGTTTTTGTTTTAGACAATCAAAAGTCGAGAATTGAGAAGAATTCAAACGACGAGTTCCGCTGTTTATTTATACGATGTTGTAAATAAATACTCGTGAATGCGGACATGGCGAAATGAGGAACAAATAGTTGAGAAATAGCAGAAACGACATCACACAAGGCCGGGAGTTCTGCAGTCTTTAATATCGCCTTCGAAAGGGAAAGGAAAAAAAGAAGTTAATACAAAACGGGGTATTCGTATTTGGTTACCCATCCTGGTACGAGCCCCAACAAACAGGTCTTAACTTTGATGAGCGGACGAGACGTGGTGCTGTCTTTAATCTTTAATCATAGTACTCCTAATAAAGTGATTACTGTACTTGGAGGAATAATTACAAAATAGGAATAATTTACATAAAACGTAGGATAAAATAACATTATGAATAAGGTAATAAAAAACTTAGATTTAAGGTAATTCCTTAGTATTGCATTGCGCATCCCTACTGCGCACGATTTTTGCTTCATCAGCGCGCGCACATGAGCGCGTGCACGTGCAAAACGTAAGAGATTTCCCTCAAACTAAGCTCAATAACGCAATAAATTCTCCTTATCTCTTAAACGAGCACGGTGACCCCCAATTTTTATTTCAGGTATTTGCTAAGAATAGTCTAATGAAGAACATATTTGAAGGGGAAAAAAAGTTTGATAGTAGAACATGAATTATTTTTGGAAAATAGTTCCCAACCGAGTGTATTTTGGACAAGGCAAGGATTTCAAGTTAGCCACGAAACTGTCCAAAAAAGTGCAATATCACCGTAACCAGTCAATCAAAAACGGCTTAAATGAAGCAATACTGCTTATGTCAATAAATGAAGCTTTACTTTCAAGACAAAATTTTGTGTCTTTCAAGTAACCAAGATTTAACTCCGTATGAAGGTGATTCGAACTTTTAACGCGCAACCAGTAAGAATACCCCATTTTAAGAGCCTGCTGACGCGTAAACAAGCCCGGTGACCCCATTTTTTTATTGCATTTTTATAATGTTCATATCATGAATGTTCATTACACCAAGTTTCAAAAAAAGTTTGATAGTAGAACAATTTCAAGGTAATTACCTTAAACCTTGTGGTATAGTGACTCTGAATGTATTTTTTGTTTTAAATTTCTAAGATGAGAAAAGGTAACAAAGAGAGAAAAAATCACTGATATTGGCTGGGAAAATAAAGAGCGTAAAAATGAGAGGAATGAAAATGAGAATTATTTCTTGCTTTGGTGATCAGACAAAAAGCAGGGGTTAAAAATTGTTACTTTAATTCTTTATTATTGTCTCGGTCTCTCGGACCGATAACTTCATGAATGTTTTCAATGGCATTACATCTCCTCTTGTATTCTCTTACCGTTGCATTTTTGCACTATTTCTTCATAATGCCAGTGGGCTTTAACTTAAACTAAACCTACAGATTGAAACCTCAGGGAGGGGCGGAGGGGAGAAGGGAGTGAGTAGGTTTTTGGATCAACGCATTTGGCCTTAAAAATCGCACGGATTGTAAATTTTTGCTGTAAATCGGGCAGATTGGTGGATTTTGAAAACACAGTGGATCATGGATCAGCTGTAATTTTTGATGCGGATTCCGGATTGTGCCTGTCTTATGTTCGGATCTTGGGTCCTAAACGAAATTTGGATCACAGAGGCAGCGTGGCCGAGTGGTTTAGGGCGCAGGTGTTGTAATCTGGAGGTCCCAGGTTCAAGGCCTCCACCCTGCCACTAGCGGGATTTGTTTGTTGGTAGTCCCGAGTTCAAATCCTCGGTCACCCTTTGTAAATAGCCAACTGGTCTGCCTCCTGCCAGTTGGGATTTTTAACTATGTTACGTTTATTTGAAATATTTGTTTCCTTGGTTTCAGTGGCATGCCTGTAAACTAGCTAATGCTTAGTGCTAAGCTAAGTGCATGTCCACTATATATACCGGTAACATATTAAATTAAGATCTTTCTTCAGCCTTGGTCGGAATGTTTAAATGAGTTCATCCAAATTATTTCTTTTTTTGAAAGAAGTTCATTTAAGGTAGCATCCCACCCCAAATGACCGCTTCGCGTCCGCACCGTTTCAAGGCGAGACTTTAAATAAAAACCCTGGCAAACTAATATTTTCTGAAAGCTTAATAAATGAAGATTACCATACCGTATTTATTGAAAGAAAAAAGATAAATGCCTTAAAAATGTAGCGATCGTTTTGCAAAAGTACATGGCTTGCAATATTCAGTACCTGTGCAGTCGTAAATGATTAAAAGGAAGAGACAAACATTGCGCTGAGTTCTTAACACCTTTGTCTCAAAAACCGTGTCAGCGAATTTTGATATCTTGCCTGGTTTGTTTTTTACGCCCGGTTAAACGTTGGGGTTCGAAAAAATATCGCTCCTGTTTTTTCATTTGTTTATAACTCTATAAAGAACGGGAAAGACCAAAAACGCCGACACGGTTTTTGAGCTACATTATATAGGAACATTCTCCCCAAATTTGAACTAAAATGGTTGAAAATTCACTGCACGCGAACTTAAAACGTGCGCTCAATTTCTTGAAAATATAGTTTCGAGAAAAAGAGCAAAACAGTTGCAGAGACGTTCTTCCGGTTGAATGAGATTAAAAACAACAAGGCGTGAAATAAATTACCTGCGGTTTACAAACAAACGGCTCAACTTCATAACAATAGCGTTCAAATGCTGATGAGACAAGATGTCAAATACTGTTCCAGGCAGGATTTTGACTCAACATTTCAGTTCTGTTAGGCATCGCTGTTGGTCGCTCGTTCCGAAGGTTGTTACTGTAGAATTGCAAGTGTTTCATCCCAGTTTCCGGAGTTTTCATTCCTCTGATTGGTAATTTGTATTATGAATAGGCCAAAAAAACGTTAGAAATGCCTAAAGAAACGAAAAGGGGAAAAAAGTAACTGGGACAAAGACCACCAGGAATTAGAGGCAAAGCCGAATGCACAATGGAGGGAATCACGCAACTACCATTAACTCCAGTGAAATTGAAACTCCCAAGGCAGTAATGCTTTCTGAAATCTGAGCAGCTGGGTAAGAATGGTAATAAACTGGATAGGAAACAATACAAATTGCTTTCTGATCTATATGATCTGCACTGATGAATAGAGCCACAAAATTACCGCCACACAATTGCCCAGCACAACTTCATCGAACTCGTGCTGCGAATAATAAGACCCTTTGTCGCTAGCGGCAAGTTTGTCAGCCCAATCTTTGTCGATGTCATTTTTCTTTTTACTGTTCTCCTTGGCACAAAAGAGCAGCTCGATCGCTTTCCCTTTTTTTTTGAAGACATGGTCTGTATCAGCGCGAAAATATTGTTGCATGGTCTGGCCGTGACAAAATTGCGTGTCGAAACAAGGATGGTATGTAAGATAATAATGATGTGCTGACAGATTGTTACAGTGACTTGTCAACATTTCATTAGCAGCAATTCGTGAAGAAAACACTATTTTGTTCATAACTCCCCTTAGAAACATTTTTTTTTTGAAATTTCTTTTTTAAAATAAAGATAGGAGTAAGGTCTATCTTGCTATCGTAAAATATTTTTTTCCCCAAAATGGTCACATTTGGGGTGGGATGCTACCTTAAACTCAGGCGTGAGACTGTTATTAGATTTGTATTGTGTTGTGGTCATCAGGCATATTGCCTTCTTTACATTTGGGTGAAATTAACAGTGACATTCACATGTACCAGTTTACCTTTGAACCTTTACTCTTCTGTTTACGTGTGTGGTTGTGGTTTTGGATTTAAACAAAAATTTTGGTGGATCGACGCATCTGGCGAGAAAACATGGATCGGCAGGTCTGCATACCCCTATTCACCACACTTCTCAAGTCACGAACATCAAAATTGTCACTGTTTACAGACAGTCCATTTTCCAAGTTGAGAGTCACTATGCCACGTCTTGTCCGCTCAGCAAAGTTAAGCACTGTCAGGTGGGGTTCGCATCTGGATGGGTGACAAATACGAATACCCCGTGTTGTAATAACTTCTCTTTCTTGCTTCCTTCCCTTTCGAAGGCGATATCAAAGACTGCAGAACTCCCAGCCTTGTGTGATGTCGTTTCTTCTATTTCTCAACTATTTGTTCCTCATTTCGCCATGTCCGCATTCACAAGTATTTATTTACGACATCGTATAAATAAACAGCAGAACACACCGTTCGAATTCTTCTCAGTTCTCTTGACTTTTGATTGTCTAAAACAATAACTTCGATCTTTTTGCTATCTCTAGTTCTGTTAAGGACGTTGGTGCGAAAATTTTCTAACATTGATTTTTTTCTGAAAACTTTACCACTGAAAGATGATGAGTTAGTGGTGTCAGAAATGTAAAAAAAAGGGGGGATCACTGACTTCGTTTTGGATAGAACATGCCCAGAAGAACACCTAAATCTGAGTAAATCGGGCTTCGTTGGCAAAGAAGGCCACAGTGGCTGCAAGTCCCAAAATATTGCAATTAGAGATTTGAAGAAAAATGTTCTCCACCAAATATAGTTTAAATGGACCTATTAAGCAAATTTAGGTAACTGGTGAGGTTCCTCAAACAACAAGTCTGCATTTAGCGTCCATAGTTTCACGCGCCTTGCAGCCGCAAGATGGCAGGATTCCATGTTCCGTGGACAGAAATCTTGAAATTTTTTTAACTTCCCACATTGATTTTTTGTTCATTTTTGGACAACGTGGAGATAATTGTAAATTAAATCTATTTCTGAAAAGAAAAGTAGGGGTCACCGAACGTCCAAGATCGTTAAATCCAAGCAAAGCTGTAGCAATGGCAATCTGCCTTATCATTTGTTCATTTTATTACTTAGCGTGCGCGCTCGATGCATGGTGTGACATGTGATTCGCGTGCGCAGTAAGGATGCGCAGAAACAATTAGCGCGAACGTCCTTAAGACCATGCTGTCACCACTACAATCCACGCTATGACATTCTGCCCTAAATTCCGCCATGTTTGTTTTGACCTGCGTCCCCCCAAATAATCCCATAAGCGCTTGCGGCGCGACTTTGTCCCCAGGCTATCACTCTTTTCCAAAGTGAGCTATTGGAAGCATTCTTATAAACGAGTTCTCGGAAACCTTGTTCTTCTGAACGAGTTCCAAGAAGGCTTACGGATGAAATACTGGCAGAACGAGAACAGAACCAATAGAGAAGGGATATGGAACGGGTACGGAACGGATACCGAACGGATACAGAACGGGAATGGGAACGCGTGTGGAACAGCAACAGAACGCGTTCTGTCAAGCTTTCCCTGTTAGGTTTCTTCTGACTGGTACTGTAGGTTCATCATCATTGTTACGAAAAATTGTTGCGTGACTTGGAAGGTTTGTGTGTATGCTAATTTAGTCTAGAATATTCCTCGATATTTAATTAGTTTTCCATAACGGTGACTTAGCAGTTTTTCAAGCCACTTTCGTATGATGCTGTAAATAGTTTTTTTTTGTAATGTTACTTCATTTAGTTGAGCCTTGAGCCAGAAAGTTCTAGAGTCTTATGCTCATAAATATTTAAGTGAATTGGTGTAGCTTTTAGAGTAAATGTTTTAGAAGAGAGGATGTGTGAAGTTTGGCAGAGGCCGTGTTTATTGAAGTGTGACAAAGGTTGCATGTACATTTGGCAGAAGCCGTGTGTTTACAAGTGTGATGGAGGTCAAAGTGTAATTTACAAGCCTAGGGTGTGCTTGTTGTGAAGTTTTGTATGGAATTACTATGTTCGTTTGGAATAAATAACCTTGTTGCTGGTCCGACAACCCTGCGTTCTGTTTAGACTGCAAACTACCTGCCACTCAGTCAACGAACTTGTAACAATCATCATCTTGTCCTTTTCCCACTGGGGGAAATAGGGCCTTAAAGTACTAGGTAACAGGTGCTAGGTTAGCTTGAATAAATTACCTGGTTGTCACCCAATGACTAACCATCTACAGTCAGTCCTAAAGAACACAAATCACACATGCTCCTAGGATGTGATTCCAAAAGATGGGCAGTCATTGTACAGTCACTGTAGCATTGTTTGCACTAAAAGAGGGAGAACTGACATTACCTGAAATCACTCAAAAAGAAAAATTAAAAAAAATGCCTGGATCTGAATTCCGGAAGAGAGTTTATCATGCTAGTGATGCTGGAACACATGCATCTACAGTACCGCTCAAAAGTAAGTTACCACCCCTTGTCTTGTTTCTCGCGAGACGAGAGTCTTGTCTCGAGAGACGAGATGCTCGTCTCTCTCGTCTCGGGAGATGAGACTCTCGTCTCGCGAGAACCATTGAAGCATATATTTTGGAATAAATTACAAGCAGTTAGCTGGCAGGGAAACGATAAATTCTCGCGACGCGGAGAAGTTTGCTCTGCGAGAGCATCTGGTTTTTTGGGCTTTTGTTTTACATGCCGTTTCAAGAGAAACGAACTTAGACTTACAAACAAAAAGCCTAAAAGGAAAAGATGAAAAATTAACACCAAATTCGTTGGCGAAAACTCCCGTTCGGCAGTCGCTTAATTATTTTCATTGTAGCGTATTGACTTTGCATAGATATAAACGTCAGCTTTGAATGGAAATTTGCTTTGCAAGACCCAGTACTATCATCGTTAATGAAGAAACTGGATGGAAACAAATTTTTCTCAACTCAAATCAAGATGTTAGCAAAAGTGCTTGCAAAATCGGAGAGTTGTTTCTGGATTATTTTTAGTCCACGGTGCAGCATACGTGTGCTTGTCTTTTGAACTCGCTTTTGAATCGAAACCAGTTGTTTTTATATATAAAACTCAATGTAAACAATCTTATAAATCGAAATATTAACCACTGGAAAGAGAACTTTGGTAAATCCATCTGACAGAAAGAAAATTATGATTACATAACAAATCGAAACGTGACATGCACAGTCTCGTCTCGAGAGATGAGAATCTCGTCTCGAGAGACGTGTTTCTCGTCTCGTGAGAGGGTGGTAACTTACTTTTGAGCGGTATTGTAACATACTGTGTTCTACTGTGGACAATGAAAAACATGAACGTTTCTTTGTAATCCTGTATGACATGTATCTTGCACCTAACATGTAGTTGGCACTGACAATAACTAATCTGTGCATGCATTTCGAGCAAAGAATAGCACCACAAGGATAGCAAAGGATTTACTAAAACATCAATTTTAGTTTTAATTTTAGTAATATTACAAAGAAAGTAACATACATATAAAGACAAGATGTTTTGCGTAGTATGCACAGGTACTGTATCTCCCCACTCACCTCCTACAGGGGACCACCATTGCCAGTCTGTATCTCAAACCCTCTTCTCTAAAAGCCTGTATCTGCCAGGCCAGGCCATTAAGTAGTTTTAATAACTAATTTTTTTTCTTGGTGCAAACTTGTCAACTGTCATTACCCTGTTTTATCAGGACTTGTACTGACACTTTGTACTGAATTAATCTTAGGTCAACATTGGCAAAAAAAGGAACATCAGCCACTAAGGTGAACCCAAATGGAACAACAGGGTGAGCAAATATCCAAATATATGAATATTTATGTTATTACAGTTACATCTCTATTAAATATATTATGCAATGTAGTCACTTCATTGTATGAGAATTGTTTTTCATGTATGGTTAAAGGTACAACACGTCTTTGGGATCAGAAAGCTGCAGAAGTTAAAATAGGAAGATCAAATGCCATTTTACTGTCACACCAGTAAAATATAGTTAATGGACCGTGACGCATGTACCTTAAGGTCTTTCATGGCAGCACAGCAATAGCAAAGTCTTAAAACTTTGACTTGGAGCTCTCAATCTTCCCATCACGGGCTCTAAAGGACAGCTTCAAAACCGTCTTCAGAGTGCATGTTGGTAAAAATCAGACAAATTCTTAATTTTGTGGCAAGCGTCAAAAATACGATTTCGCTCATATTTTTATGGTAGTTAGGCTAGGGCATGATAAAAACTACTGGATAGTTTTTTTTGGCAAAATATCCTTTCATGTCAAAGAAATATGCAAATTATACCAAATTCGTTTAAAATCGTCATTTAGCACACTATTTTATTAAACAAGTTTGAGAGCCTCGCATGCAAAACCACATTATTCTTCCACCTTTAAAACACTCAAATATTTTTGTGCAATGTTTAAATGTGTACTGGGTTGATTTGGGGGAAATGCTGCGTTATGTTTTGGATGCAAAATAATTAAATGTTGAAGACATGTATCTCATTCACTTAAAAGTACTTCGTGAAAATAATTGATTTTCACCATGTGCGAAACCTTCAAATGGATTAAGCTTCTGGTGGTTGAATTGCCGAAGGATGGTCTACAGATTCTTGTAAAAATTTCTTTGGGCAAATACTTGTGAGCGACGCGAGAGCTTTTCAAAGTACGTTAAAAATGCAAATATTTGCCATCTGCATCAAATTTCAATTGACGGGGCTAGTAAGCGTGCGCCACATCTCTTGATGTAGTTAAAGCTAAAACAGACACAGAGCTGATAATTTCGAAATTTTCTCACCTTATTTGCCGTAAAAGGCAGGTCCAAACGCCGATACAACGTGTTTCTCTCACCATTCGTCGCATATAAAGCAAATTTTCCTTGTGTTTACATGATGTCTGGTGAACATCACCAACTGTCATCGTATTCAGAGTTCTAATACCATGAATCTTTGACCATCCTTCGGTGCATATGATTGCTGTTGCATCTAAGTTTACAACGACTAAGTCATTTGTGGATAGTTGCTTGCCTTGCGCTGCACCAAAATACTATAACATTTGAACGATTGCTGCTCAGTGAATCCTGGAATGCAGCGAACGTTATTTGTTCGTCACGCAACGCGGTCGTTCCATTTTAGGGGGTAGGGGTTGGGTGATGTCTATCCTGATACACAACCACTTGGAGCACACAATCTTGTTGAGTAGGAAGTGAGCAAATAAAGGAAAAGAAAGAATGACTAGTTTACTAGTTGTCTCCGGTTGTTATCTCTTACGCGACCTGCTACTTACATTGAGTAACACTATGGCCCTAAACTTGACCTAGGTCTTTTCGCGCTGTGCCAATTTTATTTGGTTACTTTTCTCAAACATTGTGAACTCAATCCGAAGATTCATCCGAGTCTCTAAATCTCGTAACTTCTACAAAACCAAACAGAGCAAACACTTAACGAAGAAGTAAGATTTTTTTATAACTTGGCTGAATTTGCCTTCGCATACTTTCGCGACAGTTGGAGAATTTTAGCACCATTGGCAAAGTTAATTTTTTTTTCTCAAATTGTTTTTTTGCAACATGATCGTACCGCGGAGTACCTTGGTCTTGCTCGCGCTTGTGCTCCCGTCGCGCCCTCACGAATGTTTCTTTTGACACGACAGATCTTTATGCCTGATCTCCGCACGGAAACAAAATGTCGCAAATTATTGCCTGAAGTGTTTTCTGAGATTCTGCTGTAAAAACAAAGAGCTGAGGAAGGGCAGCCACTGGTTAAAGACAAAGGACATATTGGACTAGACCACGAAGAACTAGAAGAACATTATTTCACACATGCACAATCACAGGACCAACTCGTTTTTATCATTTTCGAACATTAAATTTTTTAATTTTAAGTGTAGACAGGCGAAACCAATTGGAAAATTGTACAGTAGTGTAAGCGAAAATAATTTGCTTCATTTTGTTAGAGATGAATATTATTACATATGTGTGGCCGGGGCCTGATTTACAGCTCTTTCGGGGGTCTTCATCTCATTATCTAAGCAAGTCTCTCCGTATTAAACACAAAGGAGAATCTGTATTCCTGAGTGATGATCGGGGCTCCTCAAGGAAAACTTGACGCTGCATCGTGGATGAGGCCTGTAGTCTGCGTTTCAAAGTGGCGCGTTACAACTGCAGCTTCCTTGATCTAACAAACGTTGTCGGGGAATTTTGATTACTTGTCTGGTTTGTTTTTTATTCGCTATTAAACTTCAAGTTTTTATAAAACACCCATTACCTTCGCTTAAATACTAATTACTTTTGAAGGAGGCCAAAAATAAAAAATTCCCCGACACCTTTTTTTTGCCACATTATCGAGCAACATTCTTGACAAATTTCAGCGAAAAAGGGTGAAAACTCACTGTAAACAAACTGAAAATGTGTGCCTCATTCGTTGAAGTTCCAGTTTTGCGAAATAAAGCAAAATGTACTTCAGGGCGTTTTTCCGGTATAGGGAGATTAGATCTCAAAACGTGTGAAAAGTAATAACCTGTTGATGGATAAAGTGGGGGCTCCTCTTACTTAGACAATAGAGCTTGCATTTACAAATCATGCTGCAAAGAGGGAAATACCAACAAAGCTCTCTGTTCCGCCGCTACACTCGCTGTTTTGGACACACTGTATGCAATAACTTCATGATGCCGAAGGCCAAAACTAAAAGATCGATTGAGGAAGCAACGGAAATTTGAACGCCGAATCCGCAAAAGAAAGCATGCTTTTGGACATGAGAGTATCAGGGTACTGAAGACCGCCTTTCATCATTAGCAGTTTTACTGTGTACATTAGTTGGCTATTCAGAATGTCAGCGAAGTGCGTGCGTAACCTTGGGTGAACAATCGGCCGTGTATCGCCAAAAAAGTATTGTAACAGTTTTTCACTCCAGGCTCGGTGTTTTCTGGATCTTCCACAAATGAGGACAAATGAATGACTACGGCGAATCTTCTATAATAATAATGACATGGCACCGTAAAATGCTGGAAATACATTTTGTGAAAACTGGGAGCCTCAAAGGCAAACTGCTCTCAAAAGGAGCGGCTGCGACTCAAAACTGTTTAGAAAACACGACAGCGCGTAATTGGGAATATAGGACAAATGTAAATGGGCGGTTAGCAGTCGAATGGTTATTTCGTGAGTATTTTGAAACAATTGGAAGGTTTTGAAATATAATAATGCACCACTTTGGCTTCTTTAAGTGACTTTTAATGGCACTTTAATTGATCATGACAACTCGTTGACAGCTTCCAATTAGAGATAATTTATTCATAAAATCGTTTTTTCCTTATAACTTTGTCTAGGAGAAACCTTTTTTCGCAGAACTTTTTGCAATTAAAAGAACTCAATGAGATGTACTTGGGGATATCAATAACTAAAATTTGGCAAAATTGTCGATTTTGGGGTACACTGATACCTTAACTCGTGAATTGCATAAACAAGTGAGGGAATAGATCATAGAAATGAGGGGCTAGTAGATCATCTGTTAAAGGCCCATTAACTGATCTTTTTGAGCCATTGCTAAGAAAATTTATTCTTATGTAACCTTGTCATTTTTAGTTAGTTCAGAGTTATTTCATATGTCTTAACTTTTTTATAATCAATAACACCAGTGATGACATCATCAGGCTATGCCCTTGGTCATTTGACTAATACTGAAAAAATGCAAAGGCTCCTAGGCAAATCACTTTATTGGGATGTTTTCATTGATAAATATTTAATTTCAATCTTCAATATGTTATGCAAACATTTTGTTTATTTCTAATAGGTCAGATTTTGAGAGAATTTCAAAATATTGAAACATTCATAATTTTCTTTAAAAAGCATGATTTTGGAAAAAGAATGCAGAGCTACATTAATTCATTCGAAACTGTCGAATGAGGCTTAGTTTAATGAGAAATCGTGTCTCCTTTAGCATTTAAAGAAACTGGAGGTGCAACTGATATATATTGGAAGTTACCCTATCAGAGCGTTGACAATTTACACTACCAGTGCATTTCTGTAAGACCAGACAAAGCTATGCAGAGTTAGTTTTCCCTTTCTTTTGCTTTTGTTTTTCTGTTTTTCTCTTATTTTGTCTTTGCTTGGACTTTTTTTTTATTTCGCTTCTTGTGAAACACAGCGAAAAAAACATCTGAAATGCAAGCAAATTTGCAAGTTACTGAGTTAACATGTTCATGCTGCCCATATGTTAGGGTAAGGATATATACATATAATGTACATTGTATTTTCTGGAATCATCCATTTATTGAACATTGTAGTGGACCTGTTGTTTTGCCATACAAATTAAAAAAATAATGGCAAAATTTCATCATTATTTTAATATATAGTTTATCTGGGCTTCCCCATGGCCATCTGAATATACTGAGATTAAAGTATAACACTTTTTGCCTTTTATTGGTCCTTTTCCCATAGTCTACACATAGCCTGTCAGTTAGGAAACATTGAGTGTTTAGAGGTGTTGTTAGAAGAACAGCCTGACCTATCATTTGTTAATAAGTCTGGTAAGTATAAGGTCTGTTAATTGCACCTATACTTAATTTTGTCTTGAACATTTGTCACACATCTCTTGTACCACCCAGGGATTTGGTAATGATACAAATCCTTACTATCCAGTTTCTGCTCTATTATCTCACCATTGGTCATTGGAGGTTAAACACAAAAGAGAATATCAAACTTTTAGCTCTAAGAGTGGTCATGCATGGTGGTTGCTTACAAAAAGTTCTAAATACAGTGATTTGACGATACCTGTCCAGTACTACCAATTACAGGAAACTGAATGAATTTAGTTCGTGCTTGATTACTTGGGGAAGAAAAGTAGGTCACTTTGCATCTGCTACATAAAATTTTTGGAATGCGGGTAGAAATTCGCAGCAATTTTATGCAAATCAAGAAATTCTGTATTAGCATAAGGATTTCCTTGCCTGTTGCAGGTCACACTGTAATATTTTCCATCTGTTCATTCCGAAAATTACCAAAATCAGAAGGTAGCAATGCAAGTGTTGTTTTGAGCCACCTTATTACATAAAATTAAGTGACTCACATTACCGGTATTTACTAAAACTTTACAAAGTTTTAAATTGTATTTTGCAATTTTCAAATGAATGTAAATGGATATTCTAATCAGTTGACCTGACCAGTTATTTGCAGACGATCATGAAATGCTTACAAGTGGACATTGTGAAATCTGCTTTGCTGTTTATACTGTGGCAATGTAGTCCCACTGTTGCGTTTTTGTTAACCTATTGACTACTGCATCAAGCTGTCCGTGACCCAGCCCAAATTTCCTGGCATTTTTTTGAAATATTTCAGAGTGAACGAAAGCACAATAATAAACCATATGTGCCATAACCACAGACACAAGATCAGGTTTCAAGACTTCGTTTATTTAAAGTTCAATAAATGAATGACCAAAATATTAAAAATTCAACAAAAAGAACTCAACTTGATGCATATAACTTAGTTTCCTTCAATTCAGTGTTCAGCTCGAAAGAAGGTACTCGGACAATTTTCGCAAAACTTATCATTTTCAAGTTGCCTGGACTCCTGCTATTTTGTTTCCACCATCTTGGTGTTTCTGCTGACCAGTACAATCGAGGGGTTGAAACAAATTGACCTAAGGTTTGATTTGACCTGCCACGTGTATTGGCCTTTGGATTTATATAGCCTTGAATAATAGAGCTTGATATATATGTGAACTAACGTTTTTGGTAGGTAAGGCATACAGAGAAGTTCTTGGTGACAAGACCTTTATTTCCCCTTGTTACTAGCTAATAGTTTAAATAACCAAAATAACTGCAAGGTTTATCTTGTGCTTGCCTAATGACTTTAGGTTGTAGTCCTCTTCATGTGGCAGCACAGTCAGGGAATATTGAATGTGTGAGGCGAATATTGCAACATAAGGTTCATGTCGGAACTCAGGATGGCAGAAAAATGACAGCACTACACCATGCAGGTATGTTTAGCAACTCTGTGGTGTTATTAAACTATTACAAACCCTTTAAACCCATGTAGTACGTAGCATTTTTATTAATAAGGTATCAAGTGAAAACTATGTGCAGATTGTTGCATAATCAGGCTTTATTCATGACTCTTTTTACATGATTGATCAAAGTTAGATTAAACTCACTTCAACATTTAAATCTGTCACAGACAACCACAGTGGATTGCAGAATCATAGGTTATGTGATCTGTGATCATGTGAAAACAGGCATCTATGATCTTTTGGGATCCATTGCAATCGTCTGCGATTGGTCGTACATGTAGATGATCCCAGAAAATAGAACCATGTTCTGTTCCGTGATCATATGGAAAAACAATTACGATCAAAACTTATCCCATGATATTCATAATCCATCCCATCATTCAACGTTCATATGCTTCAGTGACTTCAATCATCTGCAATCCATTGTGATGCCAGGCTTCTAAGCTTTAGGAATAAAATTAGTTTAAAATCAATTGATGTAGGGCTCGAAATTGCGCCCGTTACAGTCGCATTTGCGACTTAATTATTGGGGTCTTATGCTTTGCATACAGACCCCTAAGTCAGAGGCAAATCTTGTCTGTCAGTGTGTCAGTGTGTCAGTCAGTGGATCACTTTGAGGACGAGATGACACGTGACAGATCTCCGAGAGTAGGCAAGTAGACTGGGTACTAGTGTGTTCAAGTTGTTTCGCCGGCCATTTCTTCGAGCGTGTTGTCGTTGTGTATTGAATTGCAGCCGTTTTCCCTGTGTTGGGAAAATTTTGAAGAGCGTTCCGCCGCAGATTAATGGTACTTGTTCAAGGTAAGTTATGTCCAATTTCAAAATTGCTCTTTCATGCTGTTTATGATTGGTTTTCTTTCTTTCATTTCGAAACTTAACTGCACTGCTTTGCCATGTTTGCTCTTTGTTATTTCATTCAGGTGTTGCTGAGTGAAGTTTCCTCAGCACTACATGAGTTTTTTACTCTCTCAAGGCAACATATCTAGACTCGCCTTGTGTTTAGTGCGGATTGAACAGAAGCTAAGACGTTTTCACAAGCCCAAATTCATTGGTTTGAAATCCGGTGCGAGCTGCAAGTATCTCGCAAGTATCTCACAAGCCAGTATTTATCGGATTGAACTATGGCAGTGGGTTATACCTCAAACTGAAAGAGTTATTGTACTCTCAAAAATACTCGCATTGAATAAGAGTCTTGCACTTCTGTTGTCTGTTATTAGTCGCCAGTATGGGAAAACAATCGAACAATACCGGTAAGGGATCGACTGTCACAACAATTTTGTCAAAGCCAAGGATGCTTTTTCACGGGTGCGAGTTACGATTTTGGAATATGATGCTTATGATGTTTTACTTACATTTAAATGTGTATTACTTGCCAACATTAATAGACGTTGTTGGACATTACAAGTTGTGGAATGTGGTGATGTTTTGGTTAAACACAAATTATGTGCTACAATGTTTACATCCCATTGCTTATAAGGCCTGATATGTTCAGAAATGCAGGTTAATGAGATTCATGCTCTTTATGATAAGCATAAAAAAGAATCCTATTCTTTATTCTCTATGAGGTTCTAAATAACATTTTTAGTTGTATCTTGTTAAAGTGGTTGGTTTTATAAATATATATATAATTCATACATATTATTTTATTTTGTGGTATACAGGCTCCTGTTGATACCAGTCATGTGACTGAAGGGGTCATCCTGTTTAAATATTAACTTTTTTTAATTATTACTATTTTTAAGTCTCCTCTTAACTTAAAGGTCACCAAAGAATACATAATTCTGTCAAATTTGAAGTAATATGAAAATGACACTTTGTGATGCTTATTCATAAAGTGCATTGAATCTCATCAGCCTACATTTCTGGACATAACTGTATAAGGGGAGCAAATGATGTAGGGGAAAATCCAGGTCTTACAATATTTGATATCATTGATCCAACAACCACTGCGTCTGCTAACTCTAGTTTTGTAATGTCCGTAACGACGTTTAGAACAAAGATATTGACAGCTTTTGAGAATGAAATCAGAGGATCTTTTCTACTGATAGTTAAGTACCATGTGATGAATACTTGCACAAATTTTAAACGAAAACTGCTTAAGAGAAGATGTAAGAAAAAGTTTTATTTCCAAAAATTTGCCCTCTGAATGTAATGTCTATAATGTGGAATTACCAATATTCTCCCTTCTTACACGAAAGCCTTCAATTATTATTAGAGATAAAGGTACACTGGCCATACATTTTCCAATTGTAATGACTTGACTACCTTCTCACTTGTAGCAGTTCAAATCCCAGATGCTGATATTTTAGAACATTATTCCAACCGAAAGGAATAAAACTAAGCATAAGACCCCAAGTACGCATTGCGGACCTATTTTTCTTTTTGTGACTAGAAAAAAGAGAGTAGTCGCAAATTTGCTACTAGGTTTTGCCTTGCCTGATACGAAATAAAAGAGCTAGCAGTTGAGTTTTTGCTTAAATAACTTTAGAAATGAAAAGATTCATTGAATTTGCATCTTACAATTTTGTTACAATCTACAGGTTTATCGTAATTTTAAACCTAGGATACATGCACACAACGATTTTCCTTCGATAGCCTGCCATTTTCAGCGGTTTCTTTACACATGTATATCGCAGGCTCATATTTCGTTTTGCTTGGCCGTTTTGATGGCGGAATATTTAGTCCATGGGCCAGGACCCCCAAAAATGACACTCAGGGGGAGTAATGCTAACATACATTTTTGAAAACCTCAGTTACTGTAGTTTCATATTATGTATGATAGCAATGCTGTATGAGTAGCTTAATAGGATTTACCACGTGACAAACTGATGTCACTTATTTCTACAGAATCATCAAAATACAAACAATGACTGCTTAAGAGGCTGTCTCTCTAAAAACCGACCACTGATTTTACTTCGAAAATTCGATTTTTCTCATAAGCTGGGATTTCAAAGCCCTTACCTAGTTAATCACTAAAATGAGTTTCATTTGATTAAAAATTGTAACTGAATTTTCCTAGGCTTAGTTAAAGTTCGGTCCGCTGGACTCGAGTTGCATGCCTGCCGAAACTGGAAAAATAGCACATATTGCCGTCGCTCTAAAAAAATTAATATTCGCTCAAAAGTCCCAATTCTTTTTTTAAACTATAGATATATCACAACAGTTTGTTTAGCCATGTTTGAATCATAATTCAATGTTGTTCCTTCAACGGCTGAAAGCAGATTTTCTATCCGTTAAATCGAGTTTTGAACCAAACACGAAAATAGCGCTACTTTCTGAAGGCGCATTTTAAAAATGTGGCACCTGTTTGAGACCGCTGAACTACATGAATAAAAAGTATAAATGACACTTAATTCAAAACAATAACAAAATTTGTCTGCCCACTAGGTTTTCAAAACTAATGACCGCTTGAAGTTCAGGAAATTTTGAAAATATTTTAGTGAGTAACTGCATACTCGCCCTTTGGACAACTCTTGGCACACATACAAGTATGAACAGTAAACGGTGATCAGGGGATCCACAGAAGGATTCCTAAATGTCACGGCCATTTTGTGTTTACAACGGGTGTTTTCGTTCCCAATCTTCGCGTGAGTATCACATCCTGATTCCCGTGATACAGATTGGGAACTAATTTAGAGTGCCTCTTTCTTTAATAAAATCTGGGTCAGAACTTCATGGTCAATAAAAATCGGGAATCCGAAAGAATCCGAAAATGAATTTTGCGTTTCTTTACCAAACAGATCAATCGTATATCTCTAGGATCATGGTGCGTCAAAAGAACCGAAGAATCCACTCCCGGAGTGAGGGTCGCACGGGGGTATTCTCGTGATGAGTGGTTGGCTGATATTTTCCGTGAAACGTGAATTTAGGAAATTATTCTTCGTGATTCGTGACTTGAAGGTTTTGCGTAAGCCGTGAGGACCTTGGAGCACAAAGCGATACTCCTGATTTTAGCACTCTATTTGAGTCGAATGGTTAGAGTAGTCTGTCGAGGGTGACTTAGGTGTGCGATTTGCAATATGGAGCCTTGACTAAGCCTTCAGTAATTTGCTTCCTTCAAACACTCTTTCTAGATAGGTTATTATCAAGAGTATCTTACATGCTTATTTTCGTGATTCGGTAAAACGACATATTTATATTAGTGATCCGTGATCCTCAGTTTTTTCCGTTCGTTAACCGTGACAGAGACCCCGCTGTACTACCCTCCAGAGTGGATACTTCAGTTCCTTTGACACAACATGATCCGAAAGATATAGGACTGATCTGTTTAGTAAAGAAACGCAAAATTCATTTTCGGATTTTTTCGGATCTTGGATTTTCTTAAAGAAAGGCACCCTAAATTAGTTCCCGCTCTGTATCACGGGAATCAGGTTGTGATACTCACGCGAAGATTGGGAACGAAAACAACAGTTGTAAACACAAAATGGCCGTGACATTTCTGAATCCTTCTGTGGATCCCCTGATCACCGTTTACTTTCAGCCGTTGAAGGAACAACATTGAATTATGATTCAAACATGGCTAAACAAACTGCTGTGATATGTCTATAGTTTAAAAAAGAATTGGGATTTTTGAGCGAATATTAATTTTTTTAGAGCGACGGCAATATGTGCTATTTTTCCAGTTTCGGCGGGCATGCAACTTGAGTCCAGCGGACCGAACTTTAACTAAGCCTAGGAAAATTCAATTACAATTTTTAATCAAACAAAACTCATTTTAGTGATTAACTAGGTAAGGGCTTTAAAATCCCAGCTTATGAGAAAAATCGAATTTTCGAAGTAAAATCAGTGGTCGGTTTTTAGAGAGACAGCCTCTTAAAAGTAGTCTTTCCTTGCTTATTAACCATACGAAAAGGGCAGTTTATATGTGACAATGGTGGATATTTCTTCCAGATAAGTTTTTATACCACTTAGGTAACACTTACGTGAGTTTTAAGGATTTTGTCTCCATGGCAACGCTAAAAGTTATTTAAATTACTAGAAAGAAAACTCTTTAGTATTCAAAAACGCGTTGATCGCGCAGAATTTTCACGAAACTGAAGCAAGAGACAATAAATGATCCGCAACCAATGATTTTATGAGATGCAATTGTTAGTAACTAAAGATAGCAGGTTTCAATTAATACCTGTCTGCCATCTTGGATGTTAAAACATCATTATTATAAGGTGAAATGTGTCAAAAGTGTTTCAAAATTGAAAGGGTTTTCCCTTTTGATTCAAAGCACTTGTTATCTCATTTTAGAAATCATTTGAAAAGCTCAATTATGTTGAAGAAGCACACATATTTTCAAGAAAAATGGAAGCAAAATCAATGCAAGAGTTGGAGTAATTATTACATAACTTGCTAGCTTAACGGATTCAAAATGTTGATGTTCTAAATGCGTTAATCTTCTTCCTCTTCCTCCTCCTCCTCCTCCTCCTCATCATCATCATCGTTGTCATCAACGTCATCAGAGCATTTGTCATCAAGAATCTCTTCTTCCTTAGCACGATTGCTGCAGTCATGAAGGCGGCACATATCAGTGCATTTAAGGACATTTGTAATGCAAGAACAGGTAGGTAATTTGCGTGATCTTACACAAGAACAGGAGAGAAACTCGAGAAGAACTGCAGGGGCTGGGTCTCCACTCATTCATTTGATGGCTAACTAGCCGTTCTCCTCAATCCATCCATGACCAACTTGTGAAGGGACCTGAGGGCAGCTTTGTAGACTCCTTCTCCAGATGGCTGCTTGGTAGTTTGATCTAAAATAGACAAACTAGGTCTTGCTCTTCGCCCTTAAAGGGATTGATCCAGCTTCCTTGGAGCATCAACATCATCAATTTCACGTCATCTTCGTCTCTTCTTATTCGACTTGCTTGGAGATCAGTATGCTGGACAGTCGCTGGGGTGCCCAGGTGAAGCATTTCCTTAAACTGTCGCATAAAAATGCTTCGATACTCTGCTATGAGGTAGTACTTGCTCGCAGCCTCTGGCTTCAAGCTGAACCCCTTTGTGCCACCAGGTGTCTGCATGTCTCTATTTACAGTCTCCTCACAGGTTTGATCAACAGGTATTCTGCCGAACGTGTTCATGGCTCCAATCAGTACTGTGAAGCCACCGGACCCCAAATACGCTAAAACATCTGGAAGCTCCTCTCCAAGGTGAGACATTTTTGATAGATAGGAGGATAAATATCTTGAGTAGTTCACGCTGTCATGTGCAAAGCACCATGGAATCATGCTCCTTACTGCTGAAGCACGTAGTTCCCAGTTGCCTTCCCTCAATGCTCTCAAAAGTCCAGGAGAATCTCTACCATATCTAGGTAAGATAACCAAAACTTGGATATCTTGCCATTCTCATGCTGGAGGAATTCCATGTACTTGTCAAAAAATTTGACGAAATTGACACTACTAGCACTGGTCATGTGTTTCTTGAACTGTTTTTCGCAGATATCATCACACAATTTGCCAATCTAACCGAAGAAGCTATTAACAGCAGTCTTGGATTCCTTGTAATTCTCCTCTATCGAGGCCCCGAATATCCTTGCCATGCGAGTCTCGTGAGGGCTCCATATATTATCTTATGGAGTCTAAGACCACGATTATACCTGCGCCCACCGAACCTTCTATTATCACACCATATTCGACGCACAGGTCCCTCAAGCCCGCGTCCTGGGAGCGCTTGCCAATTATGGACAGCAGGGTGAAAGCTGTGTGGAATACTCCCATCCTCAGCACGATATCTTTGAATCTCTCACTCGCTCTTCAACTTGGCCGTATTCTTGATCATGAGCAACTGCACCAGAACCTTGTGAACGGTAGCCATGTCAGTAGCAGGTGCGTCAATAGTCGGCAGATATCCGATGACATCATGCGAGACTTGAACCTTGTTACAAACGGAAATATTAATCCTGTCCAGCCACCGGCTTTCTGCTTCTCTTTTGCATGAAGTCGCAATAGGATCCAAAGCAAATTCTTCTTTCTTGCTTCCGCCAAGATCTCTTCAGCTGTTACCTCGACACGAATGTTCTCGCGCGTGTACCACAGCGATTACCAACCTTGTACAGAGGGACAGCCGAAAATACTAAAGGATCAATGTTTCCTTTTCCCAGCTTGCTCATTCCCAGGGGCCAGAGCGGCTTGGGCAGCAATGCCATTTACTCGATGCGTTGTTCCTGCTTCAGAAAGGGTCTCTTCTAGTCTATCAATGTTATCCCATGCAAGCATTGTGTTGACATAGGCCTGAATATTTTCAGGCAAAGGAACTCTTATTTTCAGGAGTCAAGGCCATTTTTTGTAGGCAAAGTGGGTGTTTATTTCTTCAATTTGTGATAAACCACCCCATTCCCACATCGGTTTTACATCTGTATACATTCAACATCCCTGATTGTTTGTCAAAGTGTTTACTGCGTATGGTAGCAGTATTTGCTTTGGTGGTTTCTATCTTCTTTCAGTTACCTCGTATATGATTTCCTGCCTAAAAGAGTTGATAAGTCACCGGACACGATCAGGATATTCCGTTGCCAGTTAAAAGAGTGCAAAGAAAAGCATCTAGCTCTGGTTGAAGATTGACTTCATTCTCACATAGTTCAGAAGGATTCGGTGGCCATGACATTTCAGTATTATTCGAAAGAACTGCATCCCGGATGTACAGGCCAATTTTGTTGTATTTCCTTGACTTTAGATGGAGTATCCCTGTTGTCTAATTGCTGAGATACCGTTTCCATCTCTCTGGCCAGTTGAACCTTTGAAAGATTTTTGGGAAGAACAAAAAGCTTATTTTAGTTCAGGAGATCTTCAACAACAAGTCGCCAAATTCTTTTTTCTAACTTTCTTCGGAAATGTTTTTTCGTCATTTCGCTTAACATAGATAAATCAAATTTTGTTTTGTTTCATCCTCCTCAAAGAAATATTCAAAGATTTAGTTTTTCTCTAAGTATTAATAATCATCAGCTTAAAAGAGAGTACTGTATTAAATATTTGGGGCTCATGATTGATTCAAACCTAAGTTGGAAAAAGCAAGTTGCATGTGTTCTGAAAAAGGTTAGAAGAGGAATTGGCATTCTCAGTAAAATTCGCATATTACTAAAGACATTTTGAAAAGCTTATATTATACACTTATTTGTCCTTCTCTAATTTGTATAGGAAATCGATCTGTTCGAGAAACAATTAGGGATTAATTGTACGCGTGAACAGATCGGATTTTCAGTAATTTCCACGAGTGGCTGCCGCAGCCACGAGTGGAAATTAGAAAAATCCGATCTGTTCACAAGTACAATTAATCCCTAATTGTTTCGAGAAAAAAGATCGATTTCCTTTTAATAATACGGCAACTGTAAATACAAGCTTCTATCTGACATCTTTTCGTTATAGAGGGTTGCTAAAATGAAGCCATGCTATGATTAAATATTTTAGTTTTGTAACTTTGTTTTCTCGACACTTTTCGCCAAAGTTCTCCGTAAAATAATTTCAGTTCTTTTGCAAGCGAGCCACAAAGACGAGCACGTCTCAAGTTTGAAACATGAAGTTGAATTTTATTGGCTTGAAAGCTGTCAAAACTCTGAATGCATGAGCGACTTTTTGATAAATGAAAGGAAAGTGCACATCGAAACGGTAAAAGCGTTTACCGACAAAACTCGCATGAAAACGTATTCTGGAAAGTCACGGTTTACAGCCTTGATTTAAAACTATTCGGTACATAAAGTTAAAGATACAAGGACGAACTCCTTCGGGAAAACCGAGCTTAAATACATGAAATGGGAAAACTACTCTGAAAAACATTCGTGTAAGTTTTTGCAAAGTTTTTTAAACCAAGCCGGGACTTTCGATCATTGTGGAGGCTGAATGTTGAATGTGATGTTGATTGTTGCCTGGCCGCTGATATTATTTCCAATAGACGACAGATGAATGGGAGGAAGCTGATGCAGCTGTGTATCGGTAGTAGTGGTGCTTGTAATAAAAGGCTGAGTACTCGCACACATCTGTGAAGTAGTTGTTGACATGCTGCGCTGCTGTACAGCACTATCCTCTTGGACGACCAACTGAGTAGCGGAACTTACGCTGCTGCTTGGATTTTGCATCTGCTGGGCTTTCCTCGAAATACCGCTTACAGCCAGAGAAAGCTCAGTTGACTTTCTTTCATTCATGGTGTCCAGGTAGGAGTCCAGAGATTTTATGTTGGAGTGCCCAGTGACAGCAGAAATTTCATCTCTGCTATATCCAAGTTGGTCCAGCTTTCTGACGAGAGTTTTACGAGGCATATGGCCTACCACTCGTTTGTTGCTTTCTTCAACCGATGTTCCTTCGACAATGGATTGCATAATCTTGCCAATCTTTCCTAGACCCATCCGTTGTGCTTTGTACCAAATGTTGGATTTTGGCTTGTAGTTGATTGCAAGGTACAGTGGACCGCTCTCTTTAAATTCACTTGGTCGGCGGCTGATAAATTCTTCAAAAATGCTAACTGGACACCTCTCACCGCCAGTAGCCACCATTCTTGGAATTACCATCCTTCGTTGGAGCTTTATGGAAGATTTTCTCGTCTTTGTGGGGTTGGAATCGGCAAACGTAACATACGTGCGGCCATTTTCATCTTTTGCAAACTTGAAGTGTTCAACGCGCAAGTCGTAGTTTTCTTGCCTTCCTCTTAATCCAAAATGTTGGGACACCTAGTACCAAGTTGTGTTCAGAAGGACTTCTGGAGTATGTCGTCCAAGTCGACCCTCTTTCCACAGCATTTCTTCTTCTTCCCAGGTAAGTGCATCTGTTGCGTTTGGTCTTGTTCCCTTACCTTCGTGCCGAAGGGTAATTGCTTTCCCCTTTAGAATTTTGTTAGACTTTGCGAATTCTCTTCCCTGAATAATTGAAACCTTATAACCTTTGTTCTTTAAATAGCGGTCTAGGGACGCTTGCATAACTCCCAGGGACTCTGGCTCGTAGTCGCTACCGTCCTTTTTCTTTAGCTCTGTGTAGAAATCTCCGAGAACTTCGTCAAGCTCTTCGGGCGAGAGATTTTCAATGCTTTTCAGTTTCTTCTTCTCGTTAGCCCACTCCAAGTACGTGCGGAACCAAGTTTCAGTTGACTTTTTGGTGTTCTTGTTTACTGCTGCTTCTTCATAAGAAACTTTTTGTTTGTCTGAGACGAAAAACCTGGAAGTTTTATCCAACTCCATTGCTCAAAAGTGACCGAAACAATTAAAATTTAATTGTTCAGCTATCGATACAATTTGGGTTAAATTGGTCCGCTTCCAACCAATCAGAAGCAAGTATTTACGGTAGCAGTATTATTAATGGATTAATTTCTTGGGGTAATACCTATAACACTACTCTTCAACCAATCTATATCCTGCAAAAAAAGGCAAGTTTTGATCATCACTCCAATCCCCTGTTTAAGTTACTAGCCATAATCATATTCCCTGATCTTGTCAAGTACCATATTGGAGTTTTTATGTATAAATATCATAATCAGTTACTACCATCTGTTTTCAATTACTTCTTTACTAAAGTAGACCAGGTCCATAGATAAAATACACGACACACTTCTAAATTGTCTTACTATCTTCCTAAGGTACGAACAAACTATGGAAAATTCAATATTCGTTTTCAAGGCCCTATGATATGGAACTCTATAGATGAAGATTTCAAAAGTTCCTCCCTTTCCTCATTTAAATTTAAACTGAAAGAACATCTAATTAACAATTAAGAATTGGTTCATGCTTAGCGTGCGTATATCAAGTTAGGGATGCACGCGGGAAGTTTGGAGAGCACGAAAGAAGCGTAAGAGTTGCTCAAGGCGCAGCCGAGAGCAACTCTAGCTTCTTGAGTGGTCTCCAAACTTCCCAAGTGCATCCATAACTCAATATACGCACAGCTAAAAGCATGAACCAATTCTTTTATAACATGGCGACAACAACTTGGACGCTAAACTGACATGTTTTATTTCTGATTATGATGAAAACGTAGCCAAACAAAGTACAAATACTCAATGAAAATGTAGACAAGCAAAGTCAAAATACTCATGTCGAAGTGAACATCTTTGCCAGGCAGAAGTCAAAGGCTCGAAGTAGGGTTTGGATTGTTCAGAATAATCTTCACATTGCCAAAACTTAATTAAACAAAGGAACTTGCACTAAACGCGACAGAAATTTGCAGCTGAAATGAAACTGCACACGTCATTGCACATGTCATTTTATCAAGCATGGCCGTGCGTACATAAAGATTTTGTTAATGAGGGCTCAATAGGATTTAGATAGGACTAGTGCGCGGGCTATGTTATAATTATTAATGGAATCTTAAAATGACTTCATAACATTCCTGACCGATGTTTCTAGGCAAATAGCTGTAGGTTTATGCAGTGGTATATTTATGTAATGTTAATCTCTTTAGTTTCTTTTGTTGTATTAAGTTGTCTGTGTGTGTGTTTACTTACTTAGCTACCGACTTCTAATTGTAATATATATATAATTAACTGGCAACCTGGCATTTATAACTATTTCAGGTTATTTCAGGTTGTCAGTTACCCTTATTTTTTAAATTAATTAACATCTATGTCACTGTAATTTAATCTAATTTAATTTTAAATAAGGGATAAATAAAACTGTTATTGTTGTTGGTGTTCATTGATTCGGATATTTCAGTGGCGCCCATTGATCCATGTAGATTATTAGCTTCTCTCACAGATCAATCATCTTAACAAACCTGGGATTTACTAATAAATCTAACTGAATAAACAGTCCGGGAGAACGCCAGTTTTGGAAGAAACGAGAACAATGGATTACGTCACCAACCATAACATGATCACCATGGCGATGACCATTTTCAAAACATTAAAAATGGCGGGCCAAATGCGGGGGAATGTAGGGGTGAAATTATTCGCTTTATTTTGGATTTCATTTCAACTTTTCTTTGCCTAATTATAGGAAAAGTCGTTTTATACGGATAATGACCATTCTCGTGAAAGCATATTGAGCATATTTTTTTAGCGTAACATAGTTCTGAGCGTTACCAATGTCGATGCTTCTCGTATAAAACCAAGGTTTATTTGCACGCGAAGGTCATGCTGAAGATCTGCCAAGTTTACACCACAGATGTTAAGGTATTGTATCGAAAAAGGCAAAGATACACGTGGAAGATCTTTTGCATAACTTGTATGGAATGCAGCCTGGCTATGTAATCTCGAACTTCAAACAGGTAAACAGGTTTTCAAGTCTTCATCAGTTTATTCCATTTTTATTGAAATACGTAAGAAGAGGATTTTGGTGTTTGCAGTTATTTGTCTTACAAATGTTCAGTTTTGTTTAGCCTGGTTGATTGTTTAAAGGTCAAATGTGATGTAGTGTTTCTTAAAATCCACAAAGAGTGCAAAACCAACGTTGTGTGGTCTTCGATCGTTGTAGTTTTCCCTTTGGATGAACACTGGCTTTCATGTCCTGAATAAATCAGTGAGTGATTTTGTTTTAAATGTGTCACTGTTTGCTTTTATCTCAAGATAATAATCCATCAATAGTCTGATTACTGTTTTGTCACTGTCAGATGCTAATGTTACTTACTTTTATTAGAGCAAAACTTGACATTTTTCTTAATTCCTTGGGCAAAGATAAAATACTTGTGAAATTGGTCACACTCTACACTAGAAGATGTTTTGGAATAGTGTTAAAGCTAAGACTTCTAGGCATGGCTAGCCTGTATATATATTAGTGGAACCAAGAAGACCAGTCTGCTTGTGATGTATTAAATGTGTCCCCATCAGTCAGTAAGTTAATATTCCTCAAAGTACAATTATTAAAAGTAAAATCATCTCAGAGTTTTGTTTTTGTAATGTCATCCAATGCTTAAGTTGAAAGACAGGGTTGCAAAAAGATACACGGAAAGTTTGGACACTTGGACTTTTCTCCAAAAAATTTCTCTCCCCTTTCTTGACAAAATGCTAATTGCAAAGGTTTTCCAAACTTTTTGTGGCTGGTTTAGATTGAGTCTTTCCTTCCTTTATTTTGTTTGACTTCTCAAACAATTCAGTGTGATGCCTCACATTGTTGTGAATGTATGCACTGCTTATTAACTAACATTTCTGAAGGCCCTGTATATGCATCTTTTAATTTGGGGCAGTGCTTGAAATGTGACCTTGCTAGATCTAGAAGCTGTGGTAGTCTCACTGCTTACAAGTTGTAATATTCAAACCCCATCAAATATTCAAAGAAGACAAATGAGGTTTAGAAAAAAAAATGTAAACTATTGTTTATTAAATTTTTTCATTTCTTTGAGTATCGAAAGCCTCTTAAACCTAAAAAAAAGACAACAGAATTAAGATAACAGTATCTGTTATCAATAAACATGGCAATTTAAACAAATCATGTATTGATCACAACATTTATTTCATTTGAAGAAATTGTTAAATTTAACAAAGACTGTGAAGGTGTTTTCCTTTACACGTACCTCGTATTTAAGGGAATGATTTTGCTGTAAGTTAATAAAGAAATCAATGAATTGTTCAAATATAAACATTACCCTGGAAATATTTTAACTATATAACTGTAGGGTAAGCATGGTCGTAGGGACAGGGAAGGGTTGTCTTTGCCAGTGCATGTGTATGATACATGTTCCCCTTATCAAACTTGCACTTCAGTCAAATTCCAGCCTTCTCACACCGAAAAAAAAAAATCATAAATCTGCTTAAATGATTCAGCTATCACAGAATAACAGGCTCTCCTTCTAAACAGGACTACTATGAAATATCGTGTGAAAATGAAGAATTACTCGAAGTACCCACGATAAATTATGGGCAGATTTCCAGTTGTTTTCTGTCAGAAACCATTTCTCATGACGGCAATTTTCAATATGTGGTTGCCATTTTTACTAGCTTGTTGTCACCAATGAAACTTTGGCAACACACACTAACTTATTGTAGTTTCGAGGAAAATTAGTCTCGATATCGAAAAAATTTGGCAAGCTATTGAAAAAAGCACATAACAACATGTACTTACATTCGATGGCGATCAGAATGGCGGCGGCTTCTTCGAAGGCCCTTCCAAAATGATAAAGATTTTATCGATTCGCTCTTCCAAAAGTTTCCAACTCTCGCCCAAGGAACGTTCGATAATGAGGCTTTGAAATTCTCAGATATTGAACAATGGAACCTAGCATCAAGCTTTTTTGAGAGCCCATATTTTCTTGCGTTTATTTTTTGCGATTTTTGGGCGAAACAATAGAATCGTGAAGTCATCGCTTCTTCCAAAACTGGCATTCTCCCGGACTGATAAACTCAAACAGTTTGTCATAAGCTTGAGACTCTATATTACAGTAATTGGTTTCATCCAAGTCAGGCTCATCATCCAAGTCCGAGTACTTGCATCTAATCTTGATAGCACTATCCATGGTAACATGTTTCAGCTGCTACCAAATCACGAGATGCAAGGCCAATAATTCTGCTATCCCCGCAGCAATAGCAGGATTTCTAATCGAGGCAACTGCACGCAAGTCAACACACTGAGTCAAAGGATCGCGTGTTCTTACATCTTTTTTATGTGCCGTCATTTTTTGGCAGAAAATGCATATTTTCGGATAAGTTCTGCTCGTGCTTGGTTCTTCCCGACGGTGTCTTTGCTCTTCGCGTTCTATGTTAAATACAGGAACTGATCTGTGAAGCAGCCGCTGTTGTTTGAGATTTGCTCTTGAAGTCTCTCTTCATTGTAAAAAGACTACGGAATTTCCTATGATAACTGACATAGGAGATTTCTCCTTCCTTGGCATTCTCTGCCAAATCAAGCAATGGCCAATGATTTCTAATTGTAGTCACCTTCAATAAAGATTTTCATGAATCAAGATCTTTAGGGCTAATTAGCAAACTTATATCATCTGAGCAGTGAATAATACAACTTTTGAAACGAAGTCGTTTAATTTGATCTGTTGGAATAAAACAACAACTGAAAGTGTACATAGCAGTCAAGTTTGTTTGCGAGGTTAAAGTCATCGATCGTATTTTTAAGTATTTTATTCACTAAACGTAAAAAGACACTTTCAAAGTGTTGCTTACGACTTTTAAAGGCCTAATTCAAGAGCCTTAAGTTTATGTTATTTGATAAAAAGCGTCCAAAGTGTGAAAATTTGACAAGAACTTTGAAATAGTTACCATGCAGCGAGGCCGCCATGGAACTTACCCATGATATCATCAGATATCACTCACGTTTTCTCCCCCTTAGTGGTACCAGGAACCTGCCCTGGCCCATGAACTAATTGCCGTGGTGCGTGAGTCATGGCACATATTCATATTGAATGATTCAGTCGTTCCGGGTTCTTTGAATAATCACTGTAGTAACACCCCTGAAACTTAAGGTGTAAAGCTTAATATAAAAAAAAAGAATTCGTTACTTGTTTTGTTATCGGTGGAAAAACCTTCGAAGGGTAAAACTATAGGAATTATGTTAGGTAAGCTAATATTTCCGCCCAGTACATGTGTTTTTTTTTTATTGTGATCCTATTATGTACAATTTTACAACAAAACAACGTTACTTCATCACTAACACTACTTACAAATTACAACAATATTACTCATACAGGCAAAGCTAAAAAAAATACACTCAAACCAACTACTACTGTTACTAAAACACTATTCTAACAAGTAACAAAAGTAAATACGAACAAAGAAAAGAATACATGTATATATAGGGCCATGAAATACTAAATTAAAGCTGTTTGACTCGAGAAAAGGAGAAACCTAGTGTCATTCAATTAAAATTGCCTTTCTAGAACAAAAGTTCAAAAGTTCAAAGGAGAGATCAAGGAGTTATAATGCCTGGAGCATTTTGCGCCACTTCTGTTCGAATGCGTTTTGTGTTCCTGTAATAATTGAAACGTGTTTTTCTATTTTTAAGTTGCTTCTAACCTGATTAACGTATTCTATTGAGGATGGTCGAATATTTTTATACTTACAAGAGTAAATGTAAAATCTGCCAAGTAGTAAACAATGATTGAATAACAAGGCGCTTTTCTCTCCCTTGAGACCTAAACATTGACATAGAGTTAAAGCTTGTGAGGCTGGTATCAAATCGACAGAGACGAAAAATTGTTGAACGCTATTCCAAAAGGCTTCTGTGATCGGGCATCCCCAAAAAAGATGAAGCAACGTTTCTTGTGCTGATTGACAAAAGCAACAAAGATTTGCTTCCGAAAGTTTAATTTTAAACAGAAAAGAATTTGTAGCTATTCTCCTGTGGAGAAATTTGAACTGGAATTTCCTTAATTTCGTGCTTAATGTACATATCCTAGGTAGTAGATAAATTGACTCCCAGTCCAAATTTTCCACATCGACGAATCCACAGTCTTTAATCCATTTGTTTTGGCTTTTTTCTGGGCGAGTACACTTCTTGGTAATGAGGATTTTGTAAGCTGCTTGACTTGGTTTGTTGGATGAGTTTAACTTAATAAGTACATTTTCTAAAATTTTTTCACCTGGCAGTGACAATTCCAGAGATCTCATAGCACTCCTGATAGCCAAAGTTACTCCACAAAATTCGAGGAATGAAACTGGAAAACAAAACTTTTCTTTGAAACAGTTGTAAGATATTATTCTTGAATCACTTGTCATCAGATCATTAATTTTCATCCCCCTGCATTAGCCCAGTGTTTATAAAATATAGTCTTGCCTGCGATTTTGATCATTGAGTTATTCCAAACATGTCCAGCACTGAAATTAGCTTTAGAGGCAAAGGAATCCCTATAATTAAAATCCGCCCATAGTTCAATAAGTTCTTGGATGAAATCATCTTTAATATCAAGTTTTCTGGCATCTTTTGGTGCCAAATTACCGAGAAAAATTAATTTCCCGCCTACTTTAGATAGATGAAAATCAAAAAAAGACTTCCATTTAGATTTGTAGTCGCTTGAAATATGCTTAAGTATCCATGAAATTTTCAAGGCTTTATTAAATTCTATTATGTCTAGCATCTTCTGTCCTCCGTCTTGGTAATCTGCTATCATTTCAGTCCGATTAATTTTATCGCCTTTGTTATCCCAAAGAAACTTAAAAAGAAGATTGTTTGTTTCTTTCAGTGATTTTAAACAAAACGACGTTGATGACAAAACATAAACCAATTTTGATGCAGCTAGAGCCTTAATAACTGCAATTTTGCCAATTAATGTTAATCTCTTGTTTCTCCAATTATTTAAAATATCCTCTACCTTATGAACCTTCTCTCCGTAATTCTTCTTCTTACTTTCCTCACCGTCAATGCAAAACCAAGCACCTAGAGCCTTAACCTCGCCATCTGCTCATTTAAGATTTTTCTGAGAGCATATAATCTGGTTTGATCCTTTCTTGGAGCCGATGCAAAGAGCTTCAGTTTTTTCGCAATTTACTCGCAAGCCCGAAACCTCGCCAAATTTTTCTAATATAACAAAGGAGCGCTCAAGCGATTCTTGAGTACCATCTAAAATCAGAGTAGTGTAATCTGCATATTGACTGAGTTTACATTCAGTGCTGTCTACTGTGATGCCTTTAACTAAATTATCTTTGCGGATCACGGTAGCTAACACCTCTGCGCAAAGGATAAAAATGTAAGGCGACAGTGGACACCCCTGCCTTACACCTCGACTTAATTCAAAGAAACCCGCTGACCAACCATTATTTATAACACAGGTGTGGATATCACGATAAAATAAATTGATCCACTTGATTAAAGAAGAGCTGAAACCAAAATGTTGCAGTGTTTTCTCGACAAAAGCCCATTCAATAGTATTGAAGGCTTTCTGAAAGTCAACAAAGAGAAGTAACCCGGGAATGTTCTTTGTTTCTGTGTATGAGATGACATTGTTGATCAAGCAAATGTTTTCCGCAATAGAACGTCCTTTCAAGAAACCCGTTTGGTCATTGTCAATTAAATTTTGCAAAACAGCCTTGAGACGTGAAGCAATCACCTTAGATGCAATTTTGTAGTCACAGTTTAATAAAGTTATGGGTCTCCAGTTTTTCAGTTCCTGTAGTGCCTTGTCTTTCTTAGGGATCAATGAAATGACACCTCTTCTTTGGGTTAAAGCAAGCTTTCCCTTCTGATGACTTTTGTTAAGACCACGTATGAGAAAAGGAGAGACGTCCTTCCAAAACACTTTATAAAAATCGGCAGGAAGGCCGTCCGTTCCAGGCGATTTACCGGATTCCATTGTTTTTAATGCCTCTAAGCATTCTTTTTCAGTCAATAATCCTTCGCACTTTTGCTTGTCACTATCATTAAGTGAAGGGTGTCATCAAAATTTCAAATGATTTTTTTTTGTTTTGTTATCCATGTGTTCCCTCTTGCTCAAGAGCAAAGCTGTTGCTTTTCAGTGCTCAAATGTCGCCTAAAGTATCATGTCTTTTTTTATTTTCTTCAGCTGCAAAAGGACACAAAGGGTGTGTTGAACTTCTTCTTAACAACAATGCATCCCTTAATGGCAAAGACAAGGTAAGAATAATTCTTACCTTTAGTTGTTTGGTGCATAATGTAATGTGCAGATTTATGCATCTAAAGGACTGCAAACATTTCCCTAAAGGATCACATGGCCAACACTTCTACATGTACACCACTGAATTTGTTGATTCGAAGGAATTTTTTCATCACTGGTGCACCTGGATCACCTGTGATGATTCAAGTTGTGTTAAACAATGGGTGTTTTCCTCATATCAATTTGAAATTTTCTTTCCAATCAATTCCCGGTGAGCTTTCTTCATGAAATGATAGCTGGCATTCCAGTCACATACTATTTCTTATTGTTTCCCAAAGAAAAACTAAACTGCTTTTTATGACTTTTCTCTTTCCAGGATGGTAGAACTCCTTTGTTGATGGCAATACAGGGAGCCTTTGAAGATGTTGTCAAATTGCTGCTGGAGAAAGGAGCCAAGGTCAACATTGCTGATAATGCCAAGAAGTAAGTGTTCCATATTAAAATGTGATTATTAACAGCTGCTGCAAAATGTAATACTGACCTAAAATGGGTTCAAACATGGGCAAATATTCTGAAATAATGTACACAGTAAGCTAAGGGTCTTTTGGTAGTACATAGTACAGTCATTTCCTCCCTACATTATAAGTGTTATCTTTAAGTTGTTTACCACCAAATAAAACTGAACGATTGAAACACTTGCAAATAATCAGTTGTGTTTAATAAAATGGCATACCAAGAAGTCACACTGTTCTTGTTGACAATTCAGGTTGTGCTGGCAACATGTTAGTGTGAAGTACAAACCTGTCAGGCGTTCTATTTGGAAATTAGACTGGTGCAAGATTTGTGCATACAACAAGATTTCCAATCAACATTTTAAAATCATTTTTAGTGCCGAGTGCACTATTGAGATAATTTAGGGGGCTGCTGTTCTCTAAGGCAATAGTGCACTAAAACTTTAATGTTTGTTTTATGTTTAAGTTTATAGTACTCATAAACTGATGTTAATGATACCTCTAGACTTGCCACAAGTCGACCTCATAAATTTCAGAGTGGAATAGGTAAGCCCGCTAAGCGGCCGAGCAAGCGACGAAGTCACGAGAGGTCGACTTGTCTCGCTTGAAGGGTTTTCATTTGCGTTTCGCGCCAAAAATGAGGAGTTGCGTGACTTGCAACTGGTATCTCAGATTGCATTTGGAACTCCGGAAAGAATCGGTTCCCGCCGATCGACCAAAATAATCGGGTGTGTGTGCGTTTCTCCTGCGTCGATCGAAAGAGCAAATTTAAAGAAAAAGTGATTACGAAGAAAGATTTTACACGAAAATTGACGAAAGCTTGGCGAAGGTTCACTTTTGACAAACATTTTGTGCCGAAATTGCGCAGACAAAAACGAAACTGTAGTTCGTAAGATTCTAGCTAGCTCAAAAGTCGAACTTTTCCCAGCTCCGGTTAGCGCAGAAACAACCACATTTCTTACAGACAAATATGTTTCCACTGTTTTCTTCTGGGAGTCATGCAATATATGATATTCCGTGCGCGGGGCCCTTGAAGCTTCTTCAATTTAATGGGTTTAACCACAAGTCACGTTTCGTTGAGCATAGTTTGACAATTCGGTCCCCAAGGGATATCTAGGGGACCTCTGATTGGTTAAAGCGCAGCGACCCGTTTTTGGGTCGCTAAAATTGGCGCCAATCAAGTGTGAAAAGTCCTTCGTCCGGCGGGTACTAAATAAACAAGACGAAGGACTTTTCAGAAAGTCTATGATACCTCCAGTACCACCTGATCTGTACTCCTCCCAGGAGGGGCCCCTTCCTGGGCCCCTACTCCCCTGTCATCCTTCCCTGCCACCCAAATTTTACACACAACCAGTGTTGTATTTCCAAATGTAGTACCGTTAGCAGTGCCGCCATCTCAGACCAGGCCTTGAAAGAGGATCATTGAGTTTAAGTTTATTGTACTCATAAACTGATGTTAATGATACCTTAGAGGCAATATCTCAAAGACAAGCACACATTTCACATTGTAACACTTTATTTCAGAGACTTGTAAGGCTATGAACCTTGTGTCACACTCATAGCTGAATCCCACATGCCACTAATTCCTGACCTCAAAGTCCATCATGGATTCCCAGTTGAAAAACAAGTTGTCACAACAAACCTTTCATTTCCTAAGTAAGGCCACTGTTATCTGTATCTGTTAAACATGGTGTATCAATGGTTCCAGTCATCTCTGTCACGTGTCCACCTGGTGCCCCTGACCTCTAGTCAAGCACACACTCCTTGTTGTATTCAGTGTTCTGTTTGTGCCGATCCTTCACCACTAATCTTCTTTATCTCCTCCACCCACCCATGACTGGAACCCTTGCTCTTCACTTCTTAACCCCTGATACTACGCTTTAGGACTATCTTTGAGCCAATGAACTAAATCATTTTGATTTATAGAAAAGTACACCATAATAATAATAAGCAGGAGCAGGAAATCGAGATGTTTTTGTTGTGTTGCCGTCTACATATGAGAAGAGTTAAATATTACAAACGTATGTGCCCCTGTTGTGATTGCAAGCGGGCAACGACACAACACAAACATGTTTGCCGTTAACCAGCATCATCAAAGACCAGATGGTAATGTGTGCCTTGTTTTGAAAGCGTGACAGAAAATTGGCGTTACTTTCCATTATCACTAGTAAGCTAATTAAATATTCGATCAAGGAAGGAAGAAGGTGCCGGTCGTGGAGAAATGTTTATTTGCTCAAAATTGGGGCAAAATCTTTCAGAGATGCAAGACAGGACATTGTAAGGATACAGAGAGTAATTTGGGACCATTTGCTGGCTTTTAAGGGTGAAATTATCCAGATGCAAGCTTTATTTTCGCTTCCGTGTCGAACACCAAATAATTCACGTGTTGTTTTATATATGCTGTCTGTTCTGTTTTTTCTTTCGTTCTCTTTTCTACCCCACCGAGGTCATTTTTTCGTCTTTCATAAGGAAAGCTTGGAATTAATGTTCCCATTCAAGGTTTAGCTCTGAGGCAATAATTCTGTGATTGTTTTACCGAAACGTCAGCTTGCGGTGTTGTGGGAGACCGTGGCTACGTCGTTGAGTCAAGCAATGACTCATTCGAGGTGAAAAAAAATTGTAATTATTACATTCTGGTTTTCTTCCATTTCGCTGAAATCTTAACATGATATGGCTGAATTGTTAAGAAATTTAGATAGTACTTTTGCCAATGTGTGATAGCTATTAACCCTAAAGTGTTATCCCTTTGAAGTCAGGGTTTGTGAAGAGATTTTTGTTTGGCCCGTTCTGCGTAATCAGAGATTTTATAAAAGGTCATTTCATTGACGATTCAAACGAATATAATGCCATTTTACTGTCACGCCAGTAAAATATAGTTAATGGAACGTGACGCACGTATCTTTAAGTCTTTCATGGCGGCACAGCTCTCAATAAAACTATTGTGTAGTCAAGCTCCAAAGGTCGCTTAACTCTAAAACTCATTGTATATTGGGTTTGAACATTGTAGCTTTGTTAACTTTAGTATTCTATAAGGATTCACGGCATTGGCCAAAAATATTAAAGCACTATTCATGGCGATGTTTTTTCACGTGTAATGCCAAGCTGTTTCGTAGCACAGCTCTTTCTACTGGCTATTTCGTAGACGTTAGTCTAGCTATATAAGCTCAAACAAACTGTTCAGAGTTCACTTTAGTGTTCTGTTGTACAGCGCAGTTAGTACTTGTTGTAAACTATCGTAAATTTTTCATGGCTCACCGCCCTCGCCGTGCGTCCCAGACGAAACGAATCCCCAGAGGCGAAGACCTTTCGGGGCTCAATAGCGAAGTCTTGAAACTTCGACTTGGAGCTCTCAATCTTCCCATCACTGGCTCCAAAGGGCAGCTTCAAAGTCGTCTAAAGCGGGCCTTGCTGGGTAACTCTGAAAAACCACGCGGCAACAAAGCTAACAGCAAACAGAAACGGACGTCAAGCCGGTCGCATGTCAATGCCCGACCTGGCCGGTCAACGAGAAACAATAATGGCGATCGGCGTAACACCGGTGAGGCTGAAACCTTCCCTATCCGGCAAAACAATGCCGCGATCGCGAGCCAAGAACAGGAGCAAGAAGACAGCGCCCTGTCAGACCACGCCTCGCTGTCATCCATCGAGGACATGATCGAGTCCGATCTGGAGATCGACACGGAAAGCCAACAGAACACTTCATTCAGTTCAGCTCAGCGCTCCGCCATCGAAGAAATCGTGTCACGTTCCGTCCACACCGCCTTAAACGCGTTCTCCACTCCAGCAAGTGGTCTCACTCCACTCGCATCTAACCAGCCACCTCGTACTCCTGGCACGGCCTCTCCTCTGGGTCTTTCAAGACCAGTTGATCGTAGCTTGGAGGACAAAATACTCAGGGGTGAGTACGTTGATTTTGCTTTGCTTTTACCGGACAATTTGTACCAGTCCCAGACCCCTGAGATCCAGCTCCGCATGGACGACTCGTCCTCAGGCCCCATGGGTTCTCCCGTCACACTGGTTAGAAAGAAAAAGCCCGTCATTGACACGTTCCAGAAATGGCTCGACGCCTATATGGTCTATATGCTAGTCTTAGTAACCGCTTACCCGAGAAGGGCGCTCGAACTGATTAAGTACCAGCAAATTATTAGCCGAGCAGTGACCAAATTTAAAGGTTTGGCCTGGGTTTCTTATGACCAGCAATTCCGTCGCCGTGCAGCTTATGACTTGTCCCTTAGCTGGGACAAGGTAGACCTTGAACTATGGACAGTGACTTTCGCGGGTCTAGCCAAGCCTCACTGCAATGTTTGCTCGAGCCCATACCACGCTGAAGATGTTTGTCCTTCTGCTGACCCCAACAGAAAACTGCGTCGACCCCAGACAGTGTGCTTCGACTTCAACAAGTCCACCGGCTGCCGGCGCCGTAACTGCAGCTACCCGCACGTATGCCGCCGCTGCCATTCCAGTACCCACGTCGTCGCCAACTGCCCTCAGCAACAGTCCAGCAACACCAGCAAGATCTCTAAGCCTAGCGAACGAGGCAAGAAGTAAAGTTCAACAGCTACGCCGTCATCAGAAGCCATTTGTATCCTCACCTATTGACATTTATCGCTTAAAATTAGAATTAGCAGATCACCCCGATCGAAACTTCGTTTTTAATTTACTTAGTACACTTAAGGAAGGCGCTCGTATAGGCTATTCTGGGCCGCGTTCAGTCAGGGTTTCCCCTAACCTAATTTCAGCGGCTCAACACCCAGACGTCGTTTCCTTAAACCTGCAGAAGGAAATCAACTTGGGAAGGGTAGCTGGGCCCTACCCCTCCCCGCCCCTATCCAACTTTCAGTGCCATCCGGTGGGCGTTGTCCCCAAAAAGCACTCATGTGAATGGCGTACTATATATCACCTCTCTTACCCCCAGGGCGATAGCATCAATGACCATATCCCCAAAGACCCCTACTCTCTCAGCTATGTACGGGTCGACGACGCTATTAATATTATTCAGTCCTTGGGAAGGGGAGCCTTCATGGCTAAGACTGATCTCAAATCAGCCTTTCGCCTGATCCCAATTCACCCCGACGACTGGAGCTTGTTGGGCATTTATTGGCAATCCCAATACTATGTGGACATGTATTTACCCTTTGGGCTTCGCAGTGCCCCGTTCCTCTTCAACCAGCTGTCCGATGCGCTCGAATGGATTGTTAAACACAACTACCACATCCAGCATGTCATTCATATCCTGGACGACTTCTTCATAGCTGAGGAGTCAAAACTTGCTTGTTTAACTAGCTTTAGCACCCTGTTACGCGTCTTTATGTCCCTCAAGGCCCCCGTAGTATCCTCCAAGACTATAGGCCCTTCCCAGGAAATTGAGTTTATGGGTATCGTGCTAGACAGCGTACGCATGGAGGCGCGCTTACCTCAGGACAAACTATCCAGAATCCATGATTTGTTAAACTCTTTCAAGTCACGCCGTTCAGTCCGTCTGGCAGAATTGCAATCACTCATTGGGACTCTCCAGTTTGCTTGTAAGGTGGTGGTTCCCGGTAGGACCTTCCTCCAGCGGGCTATCAATTTAACCAGGGGGGTCCCCAGTCGCTTTCACCACATACGGCTGAACAACGAATTCTTTAAAGACCTCGATATGTGGAAGGTATTTTTAGCACACTGGAATGGGCGTACATTTTTCCTCGAGTCTTCCCCTACCCCAACCCCTGACCTAGAACTGTATACCGACGCCGCTGGCTCCATAGGGTTTGGCGGCTATTTGCAGGGAAAGTGGTTTCAGGGTCACTGGCCTCCCCAAATGCGCTTGAACCGGGAACGGGGAATTAGTATTGAATGGCAAGAACTCTTTCCTATTGTGGTTGCCTGCTCCATATGGCATCCATTTCTCGCCGGGAAACGCCTTCAATTTTGGTGCGATAACGAATCTGTAGTATCTATAATTAATTCGGGGCACTCTAAGGTCCCCCGCATTATGGAGTTGGTCAGAAAGCTCGTCCTCCTTTCCATGCAACATAATTTTTTGGTCCGAGCCCGCCATGTCCCAGGGGTTTCAAATGAGATAGCTGATGCACTCTCCCGCTTTCAGATGCAGCGCTTCCGGGCCCTCGCTCCCGACGCCGACCAGAGTCCCTGTATCATCCCGCCTTCACTAATGACCCTTTGAGGGAGGAAGTCCTCAACTATGCTAACTGGGGTCTTGCCAAGAACACTAACCGAGCTTACAGCTGTGGGGAGAAACGCTTTTTAGAATTTTGCCTGATGAATCGCCTCCTCGGCCCAGACGGGGATGTACTACCCGCCTCCGAGGGTACCTTGGTGTATTTTGCATCTTATCTAGCTAGAACAGTACGTCATAGCACTATTAAACTTTATTTAGCAGCAGTTCGTAACCTCCATATTACTGCAGGTTTCAACGATCCCCTTAAGGGAAAGCTTCTCCTCCGTAAGGTACTACGCGGAATTCTCCGCTACCAGGGCCAACAGCGCATTCGTCGCCAACCAGTTACCCCTCAGGTACTCCTAGCCATCCGTCCCGTATTGCAGTCATGGTTGAGTCCCCGGGATTTTTCCATGGTTTGGGCCGCCTTTAACCTAGCCTTTTTTGCCTTTCTACGTTGTAGCGAATTCACCTACCCCGGGGTACGCAAGTATAGGCCGCTTTTCGATCTCACTACTGATTGCGTAGCTTTTCACCCGAGCCTGGCATGCCCACAGGTTATGTCGGTGCAACTAAAATCTTCGAAAACTGATATATTCAGGCAAGGGCAATCTCTTACCATAGCTAGCACTTCGTCCCCCCTTTGTGC